>WYDI02037732.1:0-59961 GCA_009867235.2 Psittacus erithacus | reverse complement strand
GAAAACATCAGTGTTATCAGCACTGTTCCCAGGCCGAAAGTCAAAAACACAGCACTGCACCAGGTACTAAGAAGGAGGAAAATGACTGCTACTGCTGAACCCAGGACAATAATGCATACCACTATTATATAAAAAAGAGAAAAGGTCTGATATACACAGCCACAGATGAACAAGATGTTTCTTCAGGTAAATTACTTCCGATCTGTTATGTGATTACTAAGTGGCAAAATTTACTCTTTCTATTTTCTTTAAAATGCTCCAGCCATTACTGCCATTCTGACCAACATGAAAGCTCGTGAACAGAACAAGGTCAGAAGAAAAACAGATTGTGGCTTAAAAGAAAAAGTGTCTAAATATAAACTTATACACATGCACACGCACACTTGGAAATGTTAACTTGTTCCTCCTTAAGCTCTTCAAATCTTTTTTTTGCGTGACCAACTTATTCTAAAAAACACTAATTAGTTACGATTTTTCACAATATTATAGATGTAGAGTTCTCTTTGCAGTTTCCTCTTCAAGTTCATTTAGTATGGAAACCAATTGTTAGCAGCTTGTATTTTAGCATTTCAAAATTCCTAAATTTTAACTTGCCTTACTAGAACTTTCTGACTGCAAATAATAGCTTAACTCACAAATAAACAATTCTCCAAGTGAGTTGTGCTTTGGGGTGGTGGAGTCTTTTAACTGATTTCTATTTGTTATTGAAACTATTTCTTTGTGTGAAATATGCTTCCGAGAGTATCATATTGAGGAGGAAGAGAGGACTGTGGTAATGTTATTCTTCAGGCCTTGAAAGACTATTTAAGTCTTTTCTACAACAACAATATTGGCCAAATTGAATTGGATAACATGTAGGGGGATTACCACGTGGTATCCACACATCAACCCATTAATCACACTCTAACCTTTCAAGCTGTTCAGCACCCTTTCTTCACACATTATTGCCAGATTTTTCAGATGAGTGAAGAATAAGGAACCAGATGGAAACTGGTGGTTTCTGTTTTTTCACAAAATGATTCTATGTCCTCAACAGTTTTTAAGCTTTCAAAGATGGCAATTGTACATCTTCAAAACTGCATATACAGAAAGCTCTGGGTAGGTTCAGCTTATTACACGTAGATCCATTCAACATTGAGCTCTTTGCCCTGAGAGATAAATTGAGAACCTGATATTAAGCAGCCTCTACAGTTGTGGTCTCTGTTTGGCATAAAGAGACTTTGGCAATTTGCTGTTCTATAAAAAATTGCTATCATAGATGAGTGGGGGAGCTGCTTTGAGCTAATCAATGGGAAGTGGGAACCTGGTGCACCTTTCCCGATATAGGTATATCAGACTGCCTCTCTCTGCAGTTACTTTTTGTTAAAACATGGGGAAAAAGCTCAGGAAAACCAAACCCCAGAACTCCATGAAGGCAATGCCTCATGCTGTCTTTAGAAAGAAATATGCAAACATCTTGCCTACAAGAAATCTGAGAGTGATGTTTTGCAAGGGCCTGTAGAGGCAGGATAAGGAGGAATGGCTTCAAGCCAACAGAGGACAGATATAGATTAGATATTAGGAAGAAGTTCTTCCCTGTGAGGGTGCTTAGGTGCTGGCCCAGGTTGCCCAGAGAAGCTGTGGCTGCCTCATCCCTGGCAGTGTTCAAGGCCAGGTTGGACGGGGCTTGGGGCATCCTGGTATAGTGGAAGGCATCTCTGCCCGTGGCTGGGGGTTGGAACTGGATGAGCTTTAAAGTCCCTTCCAATTCCAACCAGTCTCTGATTCTATGATTCTATGAAAGAAAAGCAGAAATCCACTGGTGTGAGGCATTTCCTTAAAGCAACAGCAACAGTCTCCACTCGCTCACAAAATGACAGCTCCCTCGTGCACGCACCCACTTCTGCTCCTTCCCTGAGGCAGTCCCTAGTGCCATTCCCCACAGGTGTTGTCTGTCAAAGCTGTGCCATGGAACAGGAAGGCAAGCAGTATTAACAGCATCAGAAAATAGAAATACAGTACAGAGAGAGGTGAGTAGAGAGTTAGAGAATCATACCTGTACAATTTTTTGCAATTAACCTACTGGGAACTAAATGATCTTAAGGTTCTTTCCAACCCTAACTATTCTATAGTTCTATGAGTCTACAAATGAGCAGCCAGAGTCTTTTTTGAAACGTCTGTTCTACTAGGGTACAGGGGCTGGGCCCATCTATCTTCCTTGCCACTTGTTAGTTTGGGCAGAATTACTCAGCTTTATTGAGGAAAGTAGAAAAATGCATCCTAACTAGGCTCCCGTCCTCAGTGACGGCCATTGTAGATTTGAGCAGACTCCATAATATAACACTGCCTACAACACTATCTGTTAACTGGGGGCTCATGATCTTTCTAATTTATGTTAGACATGGTTTCAAGGAAAATGCTGTTTCACTCAGTCCTACCCAAACTTGATCCAAGTTGAGGTGCAACTTAGAGTTTAAAATGAAGCTGTAGAAATTTTGCAGTTCATTACTCTTTAGGATCGGGAGAGCAAGTTTTCAAGATCATGATTTTGGGCTCATGGGACTTTCAGGTGCTTGTGTCACATTTAAAAGTCTGTATCTTTCTTTCTTTGGCTCTGCCCCTAAAGCATAACAAGGTATAACAAGAGATCCATAATTCCCTTGGTTATACTGTTTATTTTTATCATAACCTCTTCTTACAGAGACCAGGGAGTTAATGGAGAAGAATTCTCTTTGTGGAAGAGAATGTGAATTGTGAAACAAAATAACCAGGCAGCTTTTTAATTTAAGCATAACTAATACTGAAGTGCTAAGTAGTGTTTGATTAGTAAGAAACAGATTCAACCAATTATGAGACATGGAGTAAATATTCTTTCACTGATTCCCTCAAACAACTTGTTCCTGGTGATTAATTGTAGTATCATTTTGCACATAGGTAGACTTAAGCACATGCATAGACTTATGAAAAACGGGGGTCTGAATCACGCAGAGGTCAAATTATTGCTCAGACTTATGATTCCCTATGTATTTTTTCAACTCCTGTGCATCGTTCCATGGCATCCAATGACAAGGGCCTGAATTTATATATTAACAGCAAAAGCAAAGATTTTGAACAGGAACCTGCAGGAAACAGCTTTTGTAGAGCTGCTGTGGACAGTCCCTTTTTATTTAAATAGTTGGGTCAGTGACCTCCATCACCCTCATATCTGTGCTCAGTGTTCCACTGTGCAGCACAATCTCTTGATTGAGAAGAGCTATTACAAAACTCAGCCAGCTGAAAAATCCGACCTGCTGAACACTCTTAGGTACTTTATAATCAAATAAATGATCACATATATTCTCTGCTGACAGTTTACGGCTGTGATTGCAGAATTGCTGAATATTGTTAATGGGCCTAGAGTTCTGTAACAAATTGTTTCTTCAGTTTCTTATTTACATCTTTAACAACTTTATTTTACGTTAATATTTTTCAGGGCTACAATCAGCAGTACTCCAAATTTCTCCCCATGTCACAGAGTTCCCTTGATAAGACTGTTTTCAGCATTTGTAGCTCGTATGTTGTATTTGGAAATTTTGTGTGCTTTCAATTCTAGATTGTCACAGATGACTTCAGAGTTTATCTTTCAATTCATGCAGTGTTTCTCAAATATATATTGATCTAAAATGAGGTAATATTAATATATATTTTTTAATTCTAACTTAAATATTGATTGCCTTTCTATTCCTTTATTTGGTAACAATATCTCAAAAACCACATAATTCTTAGAATCATGAATTTATTTCAAGTTGCTCCACCCTTTTACGGTTAGGCAAACTGTATATAGTCTGAAACATAGATTTGCTGTTATCCTGTTTGTGCTCTTACCCTCACAGTATTATAGCAGACAAAAAATGTCACAAGCTGTATCTTAGCTCAGAGGAAATAGCAGTGTTACTATATATTATATATACTTATATGTATATTATATATACTTAACCAAAATGTGCTAGAATTGTGAATGAAGCTGAGCTATACCTTGAAGCTTAATTTACCTTTAACTTTAATGCAACTATGAAAAGCAGAAAAACTTGCTTTAGTAGACAGACATTTGGCTTCTGCAGAGCAAAATAATAAGAGGTGTATTGAAAGCCCTGTTCTTTTCTTGTTGCACATTATGATTTACCACTGGAAGGAGCTAGAGTAATGATGTTGACTTACTGAAGGAACCAGCATAGAGCCAGCAAAATGGTTAAATAATCTGTAAGAAAAGGAAAAAAGGAATAAGAATCTTACCTGAAAGAAAGGAGTCAGTTATTTTCTGAGATGCAGAGAGCTGTGGTTCTGATTTAGAAACTCTAACGTGTGAAAAATGGGTCGTGTGAAAAACAAGTATGATAATTTTTATATGGAAATTATTTTCTTCTGTTAAAAAATAAATTATGTGGGTGGAAACAGAGGGAAGTTATCAGAAAGAAAAAGCCACTCAGATAAAACAGATTGTCTGTCTCACTTGGTAAGGCTACAAGGTCATACAATGGGACTGTTACCTAAGTAAGAAAGTGACTCAGTTTATTAAGCAGATTTTTTATTTTGTTTGTTTAAAACATAATTTTCATAGGGGTTATGAAAACTAATCGATCAGTAGCTTGACTGGAATAGAAAGTGGTTTTTTTTTTTCTTTCTTCAGTTCCTTTTTTGTGTTTTGGGGTGGGTTTTTTAGGCTTTGTGTAATGAAACTGAAATTTCATCCCATTTAAATATTATTTGCCTTAATGTTTTCACCAGCTTTTCTGACAAAAATGTGGTTTTAATTTGTTGTGACAAAATCTTCTTAAGTTCAGGCATTTTCCAAAAAGCAAGACCTGAACTAGTGGGTGCCACAGCCCAAGTTTAACACCAGTGCTCAGCAAGGTTCAGCAGAAGAAAGAGCTAGCCTGGTGCAAATGTGGGTTGTAGACAGAGCCACGAGTGGAACAGAGGGTGTTTATAGGATAGAATGTAGATTTGTTCCAGCAACTTTTGAAATTGCTATCAGAACTCATGTTAACTATATAGTTAATAAGTAATCTTGTGTGTGCGTGAGATAATGTATGCATGCTCTTCAACATCAAAGTCTCAATCATGTAAGCCTTTCTCATCAGAGCTTGGTAGCTGACATTTCCTTCTTCTGTCAACTACTAATAGCATACCTAAGCGGGGTAGCTCATTTGATGCCATTTTTCTTTCCTCCATCACAGCAGGTTTGGGGTTTTGTTGTTGTATTGTCTTTTCATGTTTGTTTTTGGTTTCCCCCTCACCCCCCAAAATTGGTATTACCACAATCTGACTTGTAGCTATGGTTAGAAGATCCATGCAATGTCAAGAGCCAAGAAGAGCTATGATCAGCACATGTTTAATAAGTAATTTCATATTTGTTTGAATCTGTTATTAGGATAGCACAGTTCCTGCCTATTGTCTTTGTTCTTGCCTTACAGCATCTTTAGGTAAAAGATTGATGAAGAATCAATCATGCAAACTGATTACCATACTGTGTGGTCTCGTTCAAGAACTAGTGATGAGCTACATATCTTTATCACATCCTGATGTTCATTATTGATGTTGCTATAAAAATTGTTTTACAGTGAATGAGAAGTGGGTAATGGGAGGAGTTTATGCTTTGGTGAGGCTAACAGTTATTAAAAGATAAGAAAATCCTATATGATGTCATATGATTTAATGAAAACACTTTCTTTTTCCCAAGAATGGTGCAGGGGGTCTAACTCACAAAATGTGGTATCAAATCATCTCTTGATTTACAAGCAAGCAAATCCTCTATACAGAACCTGCTAGCAGTTCTTGTTTTCTGTTCCATATGGCTGCTTGCAACAGTCTCTTTTCTGCCTTATATTCTATATAGCTACTTCTGTCCCTACAGTGAAACCCAGTATTTTCCAGTTCTGATTTCGTTTACTTGCACACTATACAAAATGACCTCACAAGAACTGCAGGAAGGCAGGCCTGTTGCATTTAAAAGCTCTGTTCCTACATCAGCCTGATACATCTGACTCCGGTGTCTTCTGATTCACTCCCATTCTCTGTATCTTGACAGTTGCTCAAGTACAGCATTTTGTTGAAGTTGCTCTTTTAAACTAAAGTATGTGAGAGCTGTGGCTACTATCCTGTCTTTTAAGAACAAATTCTTGCAATGGTCGGGATTAAGCACTATGGCTGTGTCTGTTGAGTAATGACTCAAAGAGAAAAACCCTCACACATCTTTTGGTGTTTCATTTATTTATTTGTTTTGGGCTGATGCCTTTTCTAGCTCTGTAATTTTATTAGGATAGCTAAAACATTGATCTGGAAAAGCTGTAATCAGCTTATTTCAGACTGGTTTGGGCATGGTAAAGTAGTTAAACAGGCATGTATGTTTCTATGAGCCTGTCTTCTGGTAGTCCTCAGAAACATTTGTCCTTACTTCCACTGAACATTAAACTGAAAGTTTTTAGTTGTAATAGTACAATAAAAAGCATTTGGAAGTTGTTGATTTAAAAAGATAAACAGTTCAGATTATGGGATTCATCGAGATATGTCAAAATATACTGACAACAGTATTGACCTGATCCCCTCATTGCAATTTATTTTTTCCCAAGTGGAGTAGGTATGTGAAAGACTTGCTAGCGCTTCTGTAACCATATCCTGCATGCTGTATCATGTACAGAGCATCTATATAAAGTCTATATAAATACAAAATCCTGTACGTATTTTGTCTGGGGCAGTGAGCTTCCTCCAGGACTGTAGGAACAACTGATAATTCTTTGCCTGAAGTTAAAAACAAAAAAAAATTAGCTATCCCGAATTTCAAGTTTTTAAATATTTTGGAAAAAAATAATCTGCTTAAAATTATTTACAAAATTCAAGCTGTACCTATAAGTAGTTACTGCTCAGGATGCCAGTTTATACAAAAAGTCCTTTTGTACAAGTGCGTACTTATGCATAAGTGTAAACATAAATTTTAAGGATGGGGCTGAATAAGTTTGCACTCCAGCATACATGCAAACTTATGCAGCCCCATCCTTAAAATTTATGCAATCCCATCTATCCACAAATAACGTGTTAGAATTTTATTTGTGTAATCATTGTTTAATGCAGAAGAATAATTCATGGCCCCATTTTCAGTCGTTCATTGAAAGCACACCATGTAATATTGTATGAATGCAGAATTTCAGTTAATAATGAGCCTCAGGTTCAATTCCGAGTATAAAGATAGGTATTTAATGCTATTACTGTTAGTGTGCATTCTATACCTGGACATTTCATCCTGATGCTGTTTCACAACCTGTGCTATTTTATCAGAAGCATATGCATGCATTCATCGAATATCAAATTTTCTTCAGTCATAAAACTACTGATAAAGAGATATGACTCACAGAAATTTAAACTTCATCTGAAAAATTAATCTGCAGAGAAAAAGCTTGTGTGGTAGGAATACTGGAAATCTCTGTTTTCTATTCAAGTATTCAGGAAAAAAAGAGGGGAAAAAAAGGCTTATTTAAAGAAAACATGTCATCTACCAAGAGAAGGTGTTATACAATTGACTGTACAATTAGCAAGAAGGTTAAGAACAAGATAACACACTACTTCAAAAATTCCCAAGGCAAAGTGAACCATTCAATTTTCAGGTGCATTTAGGAAAAAAATGTATGAATAATGAATTTTATAGAATACTTCCCATTCATTATTGAAAATATTAGTGTTGACTACAAACAATCACATGATTTTTCCATTGCAGTTTTGTGATGCGCTTAATAAATTCTGTTGATCCCATTACTGCAAAGACATCACATCCAATATGTTTTACAGCTTACAATATTTTTTTTGAGACTTGAGATGACATACAAATATTTTAGAAGATGATTAATTTCAATATAAATTCTTTATATCAACATTCCAATGTTGAGGAAGAAAGTTCTTTCCCAAACTAATAAAGTAAATATAAAAAGCATTTGCTAAATCTTGTTTTCATAAATGCCTAAGCTTAATAGCACAGCTCATTAGCTTTGTGACTTACCTTTTATGATATTCTTGAAAGCTCTATGGACTTCTCAGTAACATATTACCAGGTTAAGACTGCTCCTTACTACATAACTACAACCTGATTTGAAGTTCACAGCTGCTCCTTACTACATAGTTATAACATGATTTGAAGTTCACGTGAAGGTTTCCAAAGTAAGGCATTCTTCATACATTATGGGAAACATGAGGGGATGAATGGGACACTAGTTACCAGTGACTGACATGTTGCTTACAAGTAGCTAACCCACCTGCTTCTTCAACTAAGAGCAAGTTCTGTATGCTGATGTCATCACTGATTGATTCCATGATGTTAGTGCCGCCAGAAATTTTGCTGTGTACTTCAGCAGGTTTCAGACTTTTTCATTTAAAAAAACCTGCTAGATGAGTATTCTACAGTGTAAGTAGCAAGAGCTAGCAAGTGAATTTTTTATTCATCTAGAAATAAAATGAATCAGCATATCAAATACCTGATTAATGCAGAATATAAGGTGCTTTTTATAAGACTAAATATAAAGATACGTGAATTTAGCAACTAGTTGCAGACAAGATAAACGTAGTGTCCTAGAAATGTAAGGTATTTGGATCCAAGTACCATTCATAAAGCCTTTAAGAATGGAGAAGTATTTGTGATAAATTCCTCACTGTAGAGTTTTTAAGTGATGGAAAGCATGTTAATTCTGTTATAACTGGCCTTTAAACTATAGGAAGGTATTTGAAAATCTGCAATAATGTGAACTACTGTCAGAAAATAAGCATGCTTTTTGCATCAATGAAGTTTCATAAAGCCCCAGGATCCTATTTATCTTGTTTTATTGAAGACACTTGATTATTTCTATTGAATTAGTAGATTCATAAGCTGTAGTGCATGCTGAACAATAAACGAGGAATGTTGTAGTTTAAATGTAACTGAAATTCATTTTTGGACCCCTTTGGATACAACACATTGATTAGTATTATTTTTTTGTCACAAGTCTTATTGCTTGAGAAACTCTTCTTTTATGAAAACAATCATTCTTTTTTTTAGTATGTCTAAAAATTATTTTGACCCTGTACTTTAGTGACCTGCTTCTATGACTTTATTAAAAGTTGAAATGCACCATGATCCATCAGTTACTCACTCTTGATTCTGTATACATGGAGGTCAGTGATAAGACCGCCGCGCAACATTAAGAATTAAATTCATAGTTTTATTTCCACTCAAATGAGTATTTCAAAATTAAATAAAGTTACCTCTTAAAGGGGTATGGAGAATGTACTTTTAGTTTGCTGGAAAGAAATGAGACTTTCCTAGAATAGTTTATTACCACTAATATTTACCTTCTTGAACAAAGAATGACAACTATTATTCCTTTCACTGTGTTTTCTGCATTCAGTCTCCATTACTCTCTCTGTGTTCCAGCTTAAAGTGGAGCACAATGGACATTCAAATTCAAGAACTCCTGAAATCAAACAATTCAAGAACTCCTGAAATCAAACAAATGATTATTGCAGGTCAGAAACCTTGGTCTTGTAACCTAAAAAATAACTTATAGCTGGGAGTCAGTAAAAAGTTCTGATTTATGACCTAAAGCAGGAGAGTTAATCTCCTTTATCTCTTAACAAACAGCAACAATTTTCCTTTACAAGAAAATTATTTTTCGTGGTTAGTCTATAGTAAGAAGTATATTATTGATATCTGTTACTATCAGCCTTCAGCTATACAGGTAAGCTTTTATTCAGATCAATAACAATTCCATCACCTCCAATCCTATTCTTTTACCAAAACCAACCAACCAGCAACAACAACAACAACAACAACAAACACAAAAAACAAAAAACAAAATAAATAAAAACCCAACAAAACACTCGGCGCTTGTAGACTGCAAAATGTATGTTAGGGAAAAAAAAAGAGCACATCTGGTGTTGTTAAAACTTTTTCTCTCAGTGCCACTTTGTTGCTTCTTGGGTTGTTTAGGGTTTTTTTTCTTTTCTTTTTCTTGCCCACAGTCCATTTCATTGTCATTTCTAGAGTTCTCGTTAGGAATCTGAAGGAAATGTTCTAAATGGAGTTAAATTATTCATTCGAGTTGACGCTAACTGAACAAGTGCTAATTTCCATTCATTCATACACTCCACCTTTTCTTTACTTTGGCCTTTGAAGCCTTGCTCTTTCAGACTCATTGTTAAACACAATTTGAAAGAGAAGGAGGAAGAGGGGGGGCCTATAAGGATGTTGGGGAGGGACTCTTCATTAGAGACTGTAGTGATAGAAAAAGGGGTTATGGGTTAAAACTTTAACAGGGGAAGTTTAGATTGGATATAAGGAAGAAGTTCTTTACTGTAGGGGTGGTGAGGCACTGGAATGGGTTGCCCATGGAAGTTGTGAATGCTCCATCCCTGGCGGTGTTCCAGGCCAGGCTGGACAGAGCCTTGGGTGAAATGGTTTAGTGTGAAGTGTCCCTATGATTCTGTGAAGTAGTCTAGGCGAAGGACTTCAAGATGACAGCCCCCCAGGGCTTTGAGTTGACTGTGCACAGGCTTTCTCTTGCCATGAGCTTCCCACAGAATTAGGGCAGGATACTGTGTATTTTACACAGAGGAAAGGTACTAAACAAGGCAGATCAGAAACTAAAGGTGTTTTTGACAGACCTTTTCTTCGCTATTCTTGCACACAGTCCCCTACTTTGAGTTTCAAATTAAATCAAGTCATCTAATCCCCAAGTAGTTCTTTCAACCTCAGCAGTGTGGCTGGCTGCTTCCTGCTCCCTACAACAGTCTCTCCTAGGCTAATTCTAAAGAATATTGTAAGAAACAGAATTCAAAACTGAATATTCTTTGTCACCCTCAACACGATGGCTGCAGGTTAAAAAATGTGCTATTCCATTTTTACAGTTTTGAAGTAGAAATAATTATTTTTCAGACGGGGGAGAAGGGAGCAAGCTGCTGTGTGTATACAGAAAAACTCTTTCCTTCAGAGAGCTTTGCACTGTGAATCCCACATTACTTTTACACAGATTTATTTTTGTTGTTCCAAGGATTTGGAATTTAGAACTGTTACTTTTATGTTCTTAATATACCACCACTCCCTCCCTCCCTCCTCCAAGAGCAGGGTCTATAATACTAATGCAGGTTGATTTTCCTTTCTTTTCCGCCCCTGCTCCCCTCTTCCTCTGCCAATACAAATGCTTTTAAAGGACTGAAAGAAAAGGAAGATTTCCTTTTTTGTCAATATCTCATCAAAAAGTGTTTGTAGATTGAAGTGAGGAGAAAACCAATTTTTAAGTAAAAGCAAGTGACTCAAGTGCTAAACAGGTCCAAGTAAAAGCAGTTGCTACAATATCAGCTTGACAAGAGGGACAAAGGAATAATTTTGAGTAAGATTTTGCACCTTGTTCTTCTTATTAAAGGCAATCAAGAATCAAAGTGAAAGAAAATATTGGAATAGGCTTTGGGGCAATTTTGATGGGCATTTTCTTTCCTAGGTATTAAAATGTCCTTTGCTGGCCTGAATCATCTTTATATTCTCAAAATCTTAGACTCAGAAGTGTTCATTTTAGTCATCCATATGTGTTAGCTGTCATAATTCATTCTGCTGTGAGCAGGATTCAGTAGATTATTTGGGAACAACCATGTAGCGCCATAATCAACACAAAGCTCAAAATCTAATAAGGTCCTGTATAAAGTAGGCTGTCAATATTGCCAGTGGGATTTGGGTCAGGCTGCAAGCATGCAGGTAGAGAGGAGGAATGCAGCTCTTCAGTTTTTTTGCAGTTCTTGTGCTAGTCCTCTCCAGGTCAGGGTGGTTTGCTGTGAATTTGTATTATGAAAAGTAGATGGCATCTTCGATTGCAAGCATGCATTTCTCACTTATGAACAAAGACCGCTGGATGCCTTCTGAATTATAAATAGCTATTTCAGGAGCATTTTCACCATAGTCCAAATTGATTGACAAGATCACTTCATGTGGTGAAAAATAAAAAAAAAAATGTTGTTGTTACCAAGGCTATTTAGTCATAGGAAATTTCCCTGGGAATATTTTTTTCCTTGTCAGTGTACACACAATTGGCATCATCTGTCCGTGCAAGGCTTCTAGCTCAATTTTGAAAACCCAAGAGGCCTGAATAATTCAGATAATCTGCGGATAAACAAGCTGACTTTGTGGTACTTTACTGAGTTGCCAAGCCTACTGAGGCTTTGTCATCACATTCTCATTTACCAAAGAGTTATAAGATTTGTTAATGTTATATAATTCATCACTCCACTGTGCTGGATGGTGCCTTTAGAGCTCAATTCTTTTTCCACAGACTTGCACTGATTTTTTAAACTGCAGCAATTTCAGTAGATTAAGTTCTAACCTGAATGTCTCTGAGTGAAGAATCAGGCCCCTAATGTTTCATGTGAATAATATATCATCGCTGCGGATCACAGCAGCAACCATAAGCATAACAGGTCAGATACAAAGCTGCAGTATTTTTGTATTGCTCTTGTCACTGGAGGAACCGTCAACTACTCTTAGGTTTAAGGCCTTTTTCCATTACTGGGCTGCTGCAAAGTGGTCAGAGCCTACCTGCAAGTTCAAGTAAAGGTTTTTATTGCTTTTGCTCATTTGAAAATAGACACACAAGAGTGACACAGCTAGAATCATACTGTTTTTTTTTTCTCTTGGAAACAAGCGGTCACACTTGGACTGTCAGAACCAGATTTTAGAACTCTTTAAGCATGTGATTATGGGACTAATTTGTGACTACAATTACTTCCCTTATGGGCGCCAGCTGGGTAAGTGAACATTGAAACGCTAGCATATGATAACTTGTCACACAACTATTTGTATAATCACAGTAGCTGCGCACCTAGAATATCCAAAAATCTCCCCAACAAAAGAAAGAACTGAACATTTAAAACAATTTTACATTGTCATACAAAATACTAACATTTACTGTATGTCACAATATCTATGTGAGACAATGTTCAGATTCTTAGCTCCCTAGAATTCTGAAGGTTAATGGCTTGATTAATTTAAAATAAAACTGTTGTCAGGATGAACTAGCCAGCAAAATCCCATCTTTTAATAGCTTTACAGAAAGTATATTCTTTCGTATGACAAAGTCATTCATAGCATAAGGTGTTTTTCAAAATTGCTTTAGTTGTGAACCCAGTTATCCTCATCCAGATTAGCTAGTTTTACTGATCAGCTTCCAGACACCTTAAATACTCTTGATTAACCAGTCAAGGCTGGTCTAATGTTTAGTCCTGTGACCAAGAGGTCAGCTCTGGTCAAGCCATCAATTCAGGGAGAGAAGAGGGTAATGCAGAGCCTTTTGAAGATAAGAATCCTTAAGGAATTGGATATACTGATTTTGAGAATCTCAAGTAGTACTGAGTATCTAAGCTATTGTTTTTACTCAGGTCTTCTAATATAATGATCTGTATCCTAGGATTTGCGATTAGCTATGTTAAGAAATATTCAAGCTTCATTAAGCAGGATCTCTAAAATCTGTTTTTCTGAATCAAATCCAGTTTTGCTGTTCAGTGATACCAAACTACTTCTCAGACCTGTGTTTCTTCTTTCATATTGCTTTTCCTCATATGCCAAAAAGTATACATGGACAAGGAAAAAACAACAAGAGAAGTAAATAGATGCAGACCTGTGCAGATACCTTATGCGAGGATGCGTGTCAGCTCTTTTGTTACTCCCCTCAAGTGTCTCAGCATGGAGTATTGAACAATGCGGCCAATCGGCATTAGTCCATTCCTTTCCATCAAGGTTTCTTTCAGAGGCGCCTGGGAGGATGTGAGTCAAGGGAAGGCATATACTATCCAGAGGCTCTCTGTAACCTTTGCAATAACATTGGCTGACTGCATAAGTGTTCCAATAAAATACTGCCTCACTCTTTCCCTCCCATGTGCCACATTTAGCTCTTTTTTTGATGAAAAAGGTCACATTTTTTTCCTCTCTTTGCATGTATTTAGCAAGCCTATGCTTAATCTCTGGAACTCCCTTCCTTTGCTTCAATATGCTTTGCCTCTACACGCGCCTGTTACGAGTTTAGCCTCAATGCCCTTCACATACTGGCTTTTGCTATACGGCATTATTTACTAATCAAAGTACACACTCTTAATTTTGATGAGATAAGGTGCAGAAGCACAGAAATGAGCATTATCAAATTTTAACTGCTAATGGTACGTGGGACAGCATTTCAGTTCATGAATTAAGAATGCTAATATTGAGGCTTATTATGTCTTGTTTCAGACACTGTCCATCTTACCTTAGTTTGCCTTTTGTTTCTCTTTAGACCAAACAAATAATTCCTGTTTTCCAAAGTCTGTTTTTGTGGTTGAACACCTTTAGTATTCTCCCCCTGACTTAGAGACTTAAATCTCACAAACCTCCTAAACTGAAGCATCCATCTTCCAAGGCCTCTTCAGGTTCTTCAGAGTAATAATCTGCATCAGAATCAATCCTTTCTAGCTACCCATTTTTCCCTCAGGAATTCTGCTCTAATCACATGCTGAAGTAGTTGGGAAGCATAATTCCTTCACTAGACAGCAGTCAAAGTAGCAAGCTCATCCTGAAATACTAACACTTTAACTGACTTGGAAATCTCTGATTCAAAGAGTCAGCGCCCTCACAGGGACATTGTATTAGCGTGATCCCCTTCTGTTACAAATCTTGCTTTCCTGTGATTTGAAGATTAAGTACATTTAGAATTCCCCAAAAAGTGTCTTTTACTGCCAGAACCGTGGCAACAAGTAAAAGTAGAAGAAGTATTTTCAGACATACAGTAGCTTAGATTTTTATCTCATATTTAACATTGTCAGCGATTCTGTTGCACAGAGAAGCAGTAAAAGATTTGATGCTGTGAGATAGGACTGGCCACTTCTCCACAACAGAGCAGTGATCTCTATAACTGCAGGCTTTGTTCTATTTTGCCAGATGTGACTTATGTTTATGATTTTCTGAGATCAATCTATACCAGTCTTTGTTCAATATCATTCATGAAAACTTTCAGGAAACAATTTCTGTGAGCAGTACCAGTGCTGAAATGGCAACTGAAATAGTACAGTGGAGGTTATGAAGGTCCTAGAATTGAGAAGAAAAAGAACTTCACTGCAACAAATGCCAAATATTATTTTCTCAGGCTGCTGAACATGAACTAAGACCAATAGTTCTCTAAAACATAACATGAATAGAGGTTGGGTGTCATTATTAAAAAGAGTAAACCTAATAATATTCCATATTATTATGGAATAACAAATCCTGTCCTGAAATCACAATGCATGTTGATGAATACTTTTCTTTTTGATAGGCTGATATGTTAGTTATATTTCACAAAGCTAGTTCAACAGGTGTCAAAAGCTCTCTACAAATTCTTAGTCTAGTCTACCTACACATACACACTTCCTTGAAGTCTCTTTTCATCTTTCATACTGATTTCTGTCGTTTGACCCATGTCATGATTGTCTTCCTATTCTCCTCCACCAACAAACTGTCTGTCAATGATAAAACCCCCAGAATTTTTAAATGCCACTGCTAATCCCTTTATATTTTTGTGGTGCCCAGTTAGCTGTCTGTAACACGTGCAGTTTCCTTTATTGATTCAGAGACAGCAGTGAAGAGTTTTCACCTAAACAAGTGTCATTTACTGGTTTTGGCCAATAGGTATTATTTTTTGAGGTTTTGTAGACACCAAGCTCCTTACAGCCTGGAGCTGGAGTTAAAACAGCTAAATATGTGTGTGTATTAGTGAATGAAAGCACAAATTGTACCACAAAAAAAAAAAAAGTAAATGTGTCTTGTAAACAAATGTATCTGAGGAATATGTAATTACTCCTTACACTTTTGCAAGAGGAAGAAATGGACTTAGATAAAGCAAATACAGTGGAGTTTTTATTAATCCAAACATAGCAGTAGTAGTAAAGGAATAATGCAAATATCAGGGGGTATCTTTTAGCTATCTCAATTTTTGTACAGGATGGCAGAATCAGTATCCGTCATAATGACTACTGAATGACTTTTACACTATTTATGGAAGTCACCTAGTTTCTGTTTCTAAAGGGGTGAATTATTTGTCTGGTGCAGAAAACAGTTTGAAATACCAACTTCTGTTACTCAGATTACACCACAGCTTGCACTGGGTGGCGTGACCAGGCATTTCAGTTTAAAATGACCTTTTGGTCTGACTAGTCTCCTGTCATTTATAGAGCAGCTATTAGCTGTGGAGGGATTAAACCTTTCAGCTGTGCTGGTTATTCAGGTTGTAAGTGCTACTCCTTGGCAAAAGATTTAAGTTTTCTGTTGTTACAATACCAGACAAATTTTGAGTGACTCTTTAAAAAGTTGAACTTTATGTTCAGTAATTTATGTTACTGCTAACCTTCAGTAATTCTGGTAAACTTTCCTGTTTCAGTCTATCAGTTACAAACATGGGCAATGTCCAAGTCTGGAATTGTTTCTTGGCTACTGTGCTAGTACTTTGAAAATTTCCAGCTTTTATTAATTGTACCTTTGGAGTACTTGGGTCATTATGCAATAATCAGGTCTGAATTTATGCTGAAATTAATGTCATAAATGGTCCCATTGATGCCAGCTGCTTTGTGACTAAATCCTTTCTTCAGCTTTCTTTCCAGTGTTAATGTTAAAAATATGGGGGTTTATGACGTTTAGAAATAGCACGCAAGAATTTAGATGGACGAGCTTAAAAAAAGATTTAGAGCAACTTTTGGTATGTCACTTAGTAATGTAGTAACTCTCACTCACCTATAAAATACCACTTTCTACAGAACCTTGGTGCAGCTGTTGATGTAAGTTAAGTAAGCAGAGATTAACTTAAAATGAACCTAAAGAACAGATGAGGATGGTTAAGAGATGAAAACATCTAGAAGAATAGAAATAGCTTTTGAACAGTTAGTCCATCTCCACTTTTCACTGTTGCTAAGCTTTGCTGTAACAGTATCCACAGTGTTTATTTCAATCATGTTCTGTTGTGTTTGGAAGCTTATATACCAGAATAAAAATGATAGTATGACATGTTACCCATATATTTATCACTTCTTGTCTTGATTATGCAGTAGGATATATCAGGGTGTGAATCTTGGTCTGTTTAGGAAACTTAAGTAATACAAAAAATACTGAAATGCATCTCTTCAGCATTCACACTAGATGTTTAAAGATAAAGCCTGTGGCAGAAAACTTCACCTTTCTTTCACATGGAAATCTCTACAGGGCCAAATTTTACCTATGCAGGAGACAGTGTGGAATAATTGCTCTCAGTAACAGAAGGTCATCACCATTTCTCCCTTTAATGCTTCATATACAGGGAACATTTTTCTGACCTTGTCTTCTCTAAGTTAAAAATACCACATTTCTTTAAAAAAAGGCGACAAAGAAAGCAAACCAAAGGAAATCACGAAAGCAAAACAATGAAAAACACTATTAAAAAAAACAACACTGCACACACACATCTCCCTAGAGAAGAGATAAGACAATAAACAATACATCAACAGATAATGGTCACATTGCTGAATGTGCTGCTGGATGAGACATACAACAGAAATTGACTCAGTTTGAAAATGCGTAATGAACAGAATACAATATGTGGATTTGGGGAAATGACACTGAAGGAATTTCTTCTAATCTGACACAATAATCCTGTGTAGGCAAAATGATAACAGATTACAATGTTGAAGGAGAAATTAAGAGAGCAGTTCACGTTTTCCTTTCAAATGCAGTAAATGCTATAGTTTCTACTTTTACAGAAAAAGTTTCATGGGGTAACTAGGTCACTTTACAGTAGATACTGAAAACACTTCCCCTTTTTTCACATTTTAACAGGATTTTTCTTTGAGCTTCTTTTAAATAATTTTTTTTTTCATATTAAATCATTACTTTTCAGAGACAGAAAAAATTTTAAACTGGGTATTCCTATACTATGAAATGTTTTAGTTTTGTATAAACACAACAAAAAATACATTCAAATATTTTAAATAAAGGTTTGGACTTCAGTTGTATCTTTTTTATATCCGTTCTTTATACACATAGCAAAGCAGAAGCACATCCTTTCTGACAGCCCACTGCAGTTATGGATGCAGTGTAATTGAAGACCTCTTCTGGTCTGGTTTCAAATGGAACTCATTTGAAAATGTTTTGATACCATGTGTGACAAAAAGTGATAGTACTCTCTCAAAAGCAGACTTTAACACAGCTCTAGAGTTATGTTACACTGACACTGAAACATGGTTATTAGTTACATGTTATGATGTAAAATAAATGATGATTCACATGTGGCTTTGTCCATCAAATGTAGTTGCAAAGTAAGACGCTAAAATTGTAAGTATTGTTCTTGACTCACCCATCTCTGGTGTTGTTCTGACACCCTTGACTGAAATAGATTCATGGTCATGATGGGAAATTAATGCTGACTGAAGACAGTCTAAAAATCTTTGGCTTCTTCCCCTCTCTCCACTAATGAAAAAAACAACTGTGTTCCCATCACTTTAGCCTACTATTCATTGACTCCTTAATGTTTCAGTACATCTTCAAAAGTTAATCTCCCATAAGTGAGGAAAAAATCTCTATTTGAAAACTTGATCTTGTAAAAATTTTAGTTGCTTATCTTTAGAGTCTATTTTTTACAAATGACTTTAATGTACCTACCCCAAATCAATTCTGCCACAGAAAAATGTTCTTATTACACTTTACTGTTATGACTGAATTTATTGCTTTTACAGATAGCAGCATTCACACATGACATGTACTTAAATGGAAGAAGAATAATGTATATTGAAGTAATTAAGATATTTATGGTAAAATATAATGGAACAATCTGTAACTGAAGTATATTTTTAAAGCTCATTGTGCATCTCTATCTACATCAGCCTTTTATGACTGAGGTGGTAATGGCAAAAATTACATAATGATACATCTGTCTGTATTTTCCCATCAGTCATGGCTTTTTTTTCTTGTGCTGTAATCTGTTTTTCTATGGCAGTATAGATGAATTCCAGTGTTTCATCACCCTCAAATAATAAGAATAACCAAATTTCAAATACCAAAACCAAAAGACTTCTTAGTCATGACCAAACACTGGAATACGTGTGAAAATTTTTCTTCAATAATATGTTAGTAGGTTTACAGTCTAGATTATTCTACCCTCATCATTAGTCTTTTTCCTTTGCCTTAGAAGTGATTCTTTAAAATAAATAACAGAGTTTGAGTGTGCCTAAGAAACCAGGTTAACAAGAAGGATAGTGTCTCTCCCCAAAAGAGTGAAGTAGTGCTGACCAATAAAAGGCAAACAGAAAAAGCTACATTATCTGTCTGGTTTTCAAACTGTTCCAGTCTTTTGCGTGTACTTTTTGTTTCTACACAGGAAGCCCATGACAAGACCTGACATGTATATAAATAGGAATGAAAGTGTCTGCAGTTCTTCTAAAAGTCCATGTGTTACAATTTCTGACATTCCACAGAAATGGAGAGACATTTCCATGGTTGTCTTCCAAAGGCCTCTGCATTAGCATGGGAAAAACAGCCCAAAGAGCATCACAGGCCATGCAAGTGGGTCACCACAGGGCTGCCTCCTCGGCTTTTGGGTATCTGCAAAGGATTTGCAAGGTTTGCAGTATGGGTCCAAAGTGGCTTTCTTCTTTGAATACAGGATTAACTCGTGTCACTTCAGTTGTGTTCGGGACTGATACGGACAATGAGAAGCGCCACCCAAGCTGCTTCTCCTTAGCAGAAACTGTGCAGGTTTGGAGACTGCTGCTGAGCTTACAGAATAATTGCTACACTCATCTGGGCTCCCTGCCTTGATCACCATCTAATAGAAAGTATGAAGAATCTGCTTTAAGTGTCCCATCCACATAGATTTTTTTTCCCATTGATAAGCCTCAGATATATCCCAAAGCAGACAGTTCCTTTGAAGCCTGTTGTCCTAACTAACTTGGATTGTAAATGAAGGTAAAAGTAGGGAATCCTTTTTGTTGGTATATATTGTGTAATTGTGCTAATCATGCCAGATGTTAGTATTGTGCAGTCTGGACAAAGGCTTTTGTAAACTGTGTAAGAAAGGTTCAAGAATTTATGATGATAAAGTGGATCTTCCCTTCTCAATTGCTAGGATGTGCTAAATGACCCTGTTGACACTTACAGTCTCTTTCAATACAAATTAAAACGTTAGTCTAAACTGAAAGCATATCTTAAAGCCACTTCAACACAATCTGTAAGAATGTGAATGTCTGTGCCCGTTCTTGCTCTACATAAAGTTTCATCTGTAAATATTACTGATACTGACACATATGTTCTGTAGCTAGCTTTTAGGCATCTCCATCCCTCCACCCCTTTTTGGGTTAATGCAGTTGAATTCCTTCCATAACTGGTCTTTCCATCTCAATTCTGTGTTTAAAGAGCGATATTGATTCTCAGTCATACCTTTCCTTCTTTACATATCAGTGCAATAGAAAGAAATACCTAACCTTTTCCTCCTTGGATTCTCTTATGAAGAAGGAAGAGCACTAATGTGTTACTTCTTTCACAACCCATGCCAAATGCTCACTCTGCTAATGAGCTCATAACTAGGCAAAGTAAGCCATCTTATGGAAATATACACTTAAAAATATACCTTAGAAATTTTTGGATATCCTTGACATGCAGTTATTGAGTTACTGTCAACAGAAAAAGGGGGGTTTATATCTATTTCAGCTTAGAGTCATACAATCATACCAACTGTAAACCTAAAGCTGCCAGCCCCACCACTAAACCAATGTCCCTGAACACCACCTCTACAATGGTAGATGCATGATAGGAAAGAGAACTGGACTGCCAAACAGATAAGTGGAAAAAGGTCATGTTATTGAACTGTTCTCCCCACTGCTCCACTAAACACATACCATCACCAGCACCCTTGTAAAGACTTCTGGGATGAGATAGTGTAACTCTACCATAAAATTTCTTTCTCTTTAGATAAAGTATAGGTGTTAAAAAAAAAATTAATAAAAAATTAAGCGATAGATTTTGCACAAGGCAGATATGACAGTGCCCTACAGGATCTTGCCAGTTGATTTTCAAGTGGCTCATCTCTTAAAAGTAAGAGGGAGGAAATATGAATGATGCGTTTTAAACACAAATATTTCCTTCCCCCCCTTCGTTGATGTTTTCTTAAGGGAGGAGTAGTGTTAGGAGAGGTCTAGGAATCCATCATAGCTCTTTGAATTCCCATCTAAAGACATCATAATTTGAAAGAAGGTGGCTCATATTTCCCAGGCAGCCTGTGAAAATGAAATTCAGAGGAAACGCCTTTCAATATTCCCTCAGGATCATACAGCCTTCTTGCGCTCAAGAACTGAGAGTGTGAGCTTGAGGTATGAATGTGAACCTCCTGTGAAATAGTTTGTTCCAGTACCCCTGTATTTCTGTTTGAGTTTTGTACTTCCTGGCCGCTTATGAACAGGATGAGTATCTGTATCCCTTTATTCCTGCATGACTTAATGAACCAATCACAGAAGACAAATATAATGGCTCCTGTAGCACTTGTGTAAAGAATAATCAGAATAGTAAACATCGCAGCAGGTATCGCTGCTCTTCCCAGCATTATTCAGTTCCAAACAATCTAGTTTTCATTAATGAAGAAAAATACAAAAGCAGAATCTGGCAGTTAGAGTGACAAACAAGAGTACTGTGAGTGAATCAATTTGTTATGAAGGGGTGTAGCTATTGCTAGTGCCAGGAGGTATTTACACATCTCTCACTTTTGTGTAACAACTGATCTTCTTTTCTAAAATGTATGTGCACATGGTAAGTGTGGCTGCTAGCTACCTGGCTTCCATGCACAAGTTTTTCTTGTATGCCACATATAACAGTCATACTTAAATTTGCAAAATAAATTGTATAACAGTTTCTTGACTAAGAAGGAACTTCAGTAATCACAGAGAAAATCCAAGCTGTCTGGGTTAAAAAAATCTTAATGTCTTCTGAACGCTTGTCTCTGTTCACTTGTTCTTGTGCTTTTGTTCTGTTTTTAATCTTCTTTATGAAAAGACAGTGTTATTGAATACTGATGAGACAAAACATAGGTCAGTTCCAGGAAGTACATTTCTTAGTAATTTTTGGGAGCCCTCACTATCTGACCTACAATGTTTTGGATACTGTTTCAGGCAGTTTAGGCTGATGGATTATGTTCTGCTGTTATCTGGGGACATGTGGGGAGAAGGTAAAAGGGAATAGTAACAGTGTACACCTGACAGGATCAGGTTTTTAGACTTTTGCCTATGTTTTCTTATTTTTTGATATCTGAATGATTTTTGTAAAATACTGGATGAGATATCCTCTGCCTAAGAAACTATCAACATTAGATCCCCAAGTGATGCAGTTGCTGTATCTTCAAGCCAAAAAAGCTTTACAGGGTTGAGCTATGCGTGATTCGCTCACCCAACAGTATAATAAGCACATTTGAGCTTAACTGTAGTAAAAGCAGGACCATATTTCTAGCTGCAGTGTTAAGTCCTTTGAAATCTTGTGTAACTAAGCTAACTTTGATTGTAACAAGATCTATAAGCAAACTAGTAATTTGAAAATTAGGTCACTTAGATAAATCCCTTGATGGATTTAGGTGAGTACAGTAACCTTAATAGTTAATAAAATTACTGAAGTGTAAATTGAGCCACTTGGAATGTCTACATAAACTATTCCTCCTGAGATGGGTGCCTGAAATAGAACCGAGTGTCTACAAAATCACAAGCCCAATAAAATCTCTATCATATTTCTTCATGACTCCTCCCTAAGTCTACATGCTTCAAAAGAGGAATTAAAATTACTGTGATGCACAAAGCTTTCTTCAGCAGCATTGCTCATTCCACATGCAATTATTTATTTATGTATGCACGGTTTCCCCAATATACCTCCCTTAGAACATTTGAGTTATCAATTCTGGAAATCAATAAAACACAACTGGTAAGTAAAATTTGGACCGTATCATGCTATGGTAGCTTTTGTAATACTTCCTGCATTTATTATTAATGGTTCATTATGGAATTAATAATTTAAAGTTATCTCGGATAATTTTAACAGTGCCTAATCTGTTGCATTTTTTTTTCATTATTGTTGTTTGGGTATAACTGTGTTTGGGACCAGTATCTTTCAGATATTTTCAGAGCTTCAGGAACTAATCACATACAGTAAATCTCAGGGAAATTTAATGCAGAAACATTACTTCATATAAAGAAAATGTAAGTTCTATGTGAATTTCGTTTAATTTTTTTTTTCTTTCTTTCTTCAACGCCTTCAACTTCTTCCTATATCAGTAATTCACTTCTGTCATATTCACTTTAAAGGTATAAAGGATCTTTCACTTCTGGGACCTGAATAAAGACGAGGTTGGGAATGCTACCATTTGAATCAAAAAATGAATATCCAACAGTTCTTGTAGCTAAAGATAGTGGCAGTCCAACAGGAAAGTGTTGAATTTTCAATACCACTATCAACCTATCACTGTAAAGAAGGGAAGTTAATTCTTAGATGAGTTGAACTATAAAATCAGTGGTGACCAATGACTTAGAAAGTATTTTGGTGATGATATGCAAAGTGCTTTTGTATACGGAGTTAAAAATAAAAATGCTGGGTTTATGCATAACTTTCTAGTGGAACTGTCTCAGAACAATTGTTCTGAAAAATATGTTGCTACCAAATCTTTAGGTAGCAGAGGAAACAGGAAAGGAAGAATATCATTGTGTAATAAACATGCAAGTTAAACTAATTTGAGTTAAAAAAGAGTTTTGCTATTAACATCAGTGATATCAGGTTTTCATTTCTATGATTTCTTCTATTTCTTTTATCTCCATGACCTTCACAGTTTCTCCCTCTGTAAAAACTTGCGGAGCAAACATGTTGTGCATTGTAAGTAACATGTAGAACTGCTTACGTATTCTTCAGTGAGAGAAAGATTTTTATCAGGAATAACATACTTGATTTTAAGTTACTATTTAATTTGCTTTTAATACTTTACATTTTCCAAATTGTGTTGCTTTTTGTACAGATTATATATACTTACCTACCTCAAATTGCATTGTACCAACCAATAGAAAATATTTAGATTTAAGAATAAGAAAATCTATAATTATTTCATATACTCACATTTTCACTACAATAATGAAAAGGTATTGAGCACAATATAGGGCTTGAAATACATATTTGAACGATCAAAACCAAAATATAAGGTTTATTCAGAAAAAACTTTTCAGTTCCTACGTCAATGACACTGGGAATCATTATAGTTCATAAGATGTGAGATTGGGTGAAGGACAATAGAACTAAGTTCCAGGTGTGGTGGCAGCTGAGGACTTTGCAAGACTGCAGCTAGTACCAGTGATGTGGGAGAAGAACTGTTGAGGATTAAAGGAAAGATATCCAGAGAATCCCAAACTTTACAAATTGGTAGGCTGATTTTCACAAAAAGAAAATGCTAATTTTTTTAAAGTCTGTATATCAAAGAGCATCCCTGAGAACTTCAGAAATAGATTCTTTTCTGGTTTTGAAGCTCATCCTGAGGAGAATTTTGCTTTCCACCTCTTTTTTTTTTATTGGACATTTTTTAGACATTAACATTCCTATTAAAATAATCGAAGTCTTTTTTAGGAAAAGGAAGACCTCCAGCTTTCTGCACAGGAACTCCTTGGAGGAAATGAAACCATTTATTCTATAAAATATAGTTTGTCTGAGGATTCTTCTCAGACTAATGCTATTAGAAAAACAGCAGTGACTTTAGCATAGGAAAGATTAGTCACTAGAAGAGATCTTTCTTAGAATGTCTTTAATCTGTTAGAAATATCTTCATTTGGACAATAAAGTTCACCATCATTCTGTGCACCTGCTTCAGAAAGAACTGACGATCATTACAATGAGGGATACTGAAGAGGAAGCAATAATCCAGTTTTTGTACTCTGTGTGTGTGTTTTCCTTTTAGAAACTGGATGGGAAAACTGCCTCATTTCTTGCAGATCACAGAGTAATTTTTTGATGGTTATGTATTTTCAACACTTTGCCTCAGACTAGATGTTTTTCTACTGCTATGTAGAAATAAAAGCAGCTTTTAGAAAATTCCAAAAGTAGGAGATACTCTTTCAATCTTTCAGTCTTGGCTCCGGCGTAGCACAGGCCATAGGGTTCCCTTGAACTGTTGCTTTGAGTTCAATACCTGATGTGTAATTAGAGTTTTTATCTTAGCTAATATTATAATATAATAATAATTATAATACAATATTATAATGCCATTTTAATGTCATTATAATATTATAATAATGCTGTCGTGTTTTGAAGTGTGTCCAATTCTTTGATTTACTTCTAAGGATACTAGAAGCAGGCATAGTGTTCCAGAGTGGTTTGCTGTGTTGCCAGGGCTGACAAAATGTGACTTGTTTCTTCCTATTTGATGCTTTCTTGCTCATTGCATGTAAGGGTCATATAAATCCATTTGGTGCTCGCTACTGCACTACAAACCCACTTTCATCTAATCATTGGGATTGCCATGATCATAAAGAATCATTATTTCCTAGGACAGAGTAACTGTCCTCTTCTGTAAACATGGCCTACATTCTTTGACACAGACCTGCAACTTTCTATTTGAAGTATTTAATCTTGCATGCTTATTGAGAGATCCGGTACCTGTTGTCCCCATTGTTTTCATTCCACAAGTCTTCTCATCAGTAATTATGTCCCCAGGTACACAGGTTGCCTTAATGGATGCTATATAAAAATGGTTGTGTAAAATAAGTTCTAGTGAGATCCATGTTGTCTTTGTTGCACGAATGTATTTATAAAATTTTGAATTTTTCAGCTCATTACCAGGTAACTGCATATATACAGATACTTTAAGACATTAGATATTGCCTACTATTTGATTTCAGAGCATAAAATCAGGGAACAAATTGAACACACCTGATAAATATACCTATTATCACTCACTATTTAGTATTCAGCAGAAGCCCCAAAGATATCTTTCCTACTAGCTTTAAGGAATTACTAGGCTTACAAAAAAGCCTCTCATCATAGTTTCTCAAGATAGGTTTCATCGTTATGTGTCACCAGATGGGTAGTTGATATAATAATGCAACCAGCTTGCTTAACCTTTATCCATCATGTGTAAGAGATTTGCCCTATCACACTTTGTTGTTTTATGCACTTTGACAGATCGTACTGAGATAATTTAAATACAGTATTTTAGTAAATACAATTTTTGCCCTTGCATTCTTGTTAGTTGAGTTTTAAGTTGAAAGATAACTTGATCTGTCAAGTTAACACATATGTGTGTTTTACAATGATAAATATATGAGCTACAGGCTTTCAGCAAGAGGTTATTTTGACCCCTTTCATATTTTCAGGGGCACATGTGTTTTCAGGCGTCAGGAGTATTGTAGGTCCCACACTGTATATATAGCAACACTCCTTACATGTGTTTGATACAAATCATGTTTTTTCTGTCCACTTAGGATGTTTGCAATTATGGAACTTGTTAATGTCATAGCATATGTTGTATAGGATACATAATCAGGAATACTGAAATGTGTGAGAATCTAATTTAAGTCTCAGGGCTACAAGTTTGAGGAGTTCTCACTGACATTAATGAGAGTCACACAGATGAAAGCATTCATTGACTTACAAAATTTATATTGCTTCATCAATGCTATCAGTATTTTTAAAGAAATCTCTCTAATTTCTACTAAACCTGGCCACAATACACTAAACACAGTCCCTTAGCACAGTGCAGTAATGGTTAGAGAAATTAAAATCTTTCCTAAAACAGCACACTAACAAATCTTTTAAAGATAGAAAATTTTCCAAATACATAACATCAGCGCTATAATGTGTCTAGTTGAAACCTTTTGTTTTAAAGTGGTTTTAGAGAGTTTTGTGGTTTTATGTTTCTGGAGAAATGAAATTAGTTGCAAAAAATGGTTGTTTCTTCAGAAAATGTCAATACCTCATAAAAAAATGAAACCATGTATTTCAAACAACAAGGTCTGGTTTGATATAGCACTAAAGAATCTCATGGAAGCATTCTATGAGCTAGATTGTACTGGCTAGATGGGACAGTAATTCTAGAGAATGTCTAACAACACTGGCAATGTTCTTTGATAAAAAAGATTTTGCTAAAAAAAGATTGTATGAATTGATATTTGGTGCCAGTACTTTAAAAAAAATCAACATATTTGTTTGTTATCAACTGCGTAACATCAATCAATTTTCCTTTCTTAATTTCTCCTACTCTGGGCCTACTGAATCAACTGTGCTTCAGTTTATGCTCCTGGCTGTTTGCTAGCTAAAACTGCTGCCAGACAAGTGCAGATGGAAATATAATCCTCGAAGCGAGCTGAAAATCAGTATTCATGGAAGCGAATCAACTTCTAAACACAGATGAATGAGAAAGAGATAACAGTTCTCTCTTTAAAAAGTTAATTTCTTTTTTCTTTCTTTTTTTTTTTTTTTAAGAAACATGAAAACCATAGCACAAGAAGGTGATTGGTTGTAGCTCAGGAAGTATTGTGGACATGAACTGTACATTTAAATTAAGAATCACAAAGATCATTAACATTAGTCTTGCTCTATCTATGTCATATTTGGTCTCTCAGACTCTGACATTAGACTTGAAACTTGAATTAAATCAAGTTCAGAGTATGGCTAAGAACAGGTATAAATTGGAGCAGCCTCAATGTCTATTTTGTTATTCAGAGACCACCAAAAAATTACAGGTCCTGCGCTCCCTAAGAGTCTTTTACTTCATTTTCTCTGGATACTGGAGTCAGAGTGGCCAGAAAGGAGCTGAAGACTGGCTCATTACATCTATGTTTTTATCTGTCCCTCACACTGTTAGATGTATCAGCTTTTCTTATTCAGTATTATTTGCCTTTGACATACTGCATTCTGAAAGTATATTTATAGAAATGTTATTAAAGAAGTGAATCTCTTATTGCTGAAAGTACCTATGATGCTATTTTCCCCCTAATAATATCATAGCAGACTGTTGTAACAGTCAATTTTGTAGTAAGATAGAATGCAATTGATAATGAAGACTTACTTGATAGTGAAAAATCAGACTGTCACCAGCCCCCTGGAAAATCATTTTAGTAGAACAACCTTGCAACCAAAAGAAAAGAAATAACCCAATCCAGACAACTAGTGTCTATTAAAATTAGTTCACACACTGCTTGCCTATTCCATGCTCGTTTAACACTTACTTCTTGATTAGACCATCTTTGATCTCATTTGTCATTATAAAATTATTCGACATACTAATATTTCTCTGAAAAACCAATAGACTGAAGTAATCAATAAACACACATTTCTTAGGGCAGAATTCAGAACTCTTACCTGTTTTCAATAATAGCTTATCCCATGCCTGCTCATACTATCACAAGGGTTTTGTGAAAGGTTTTGAATAATTATTTTAATCTATTTATTAATTAACAAAAATTCATTCCATAAGAAAAACGTTATAACCATCTTCAAAGACATGAAGGTTACTAAAAATATAGAGGAAAAGCATAATTTACAGTAGTGTATAAAGGCTTTATATTCCAAAGGTAAAAATTAAAAGGAAGTACGTTGAGGGTGTATAGATACAATGTGTAACAAAATAACCTAAAACTGAAAATATATTGCAGAAAAAACAGAGAAAGTCCCCTGATATGCATGTTTCTGCACCATCAAAGTTAATGCATTTATATAACCATCTATACCCATTCTAAGATGGACCTGAGAAACAGCTGAGGAATAAATATGCTCCAGAGAAACTTCTACGCTAGTGAAACCAATCTATGCACATTTTGAAATGGACCAGAGGAGTTGATGAAGAATAAAAATGCTCTAAAGAAATGCCTGCATTAACAAATCTAAGTGGTACACTAAGCATTTCCCACTTCTAATTTTTGTGATTCTTTTGGTAGATCTCTAATGAAGCTGCTGAAACTTAAAATGCTTTGTGATAAAATAAGCTACAGTAAGCTAGCCATTCTCAGGCTGGAGATGATTTTTTAAACAGACAAAAGAAGAGCCAAGTCATGAAAGAATTTATCTCTCTTTAATAAACTTTACAATTGTAAGTGATATCCAAGATACCACTTCGTGAGATGTCCTTCGAAGGAAGTATGTCTCACGTATAATGACTAGAACCTTGTAAAACACTTCATTTCTTTTCTATGTATTTTATTCAGGCCTGGCATTCTGGATGTAATGTCATCCAGATTTCAGCAAATGTTATCCCGTACGCATGAGGTTTATCAAGATAAACCTACATGTTGCATGTTCAGTAATTCCTTGATAACAACTATTGCTGACATTCAGTATGCTGCTTGACAAGCTGACTGAAAACTCATTTTAAAATGCAGCTAAATAGCCAAACTATTGAGTGTCATAAATAAAAGAAGAAACACTATCTTCCTGATTTTATACCAGCTTCATCTAATGTAAAAAGAGTAAATTTTGAAGGATTTAGTCAGTCATGTAGACAGTATCATCTTCAGTATTTTATACAAGGGTTTTGACAGAACAAAGATGTTAACGTTCTAAAACTGCTGCCAAGCACACAGAGTGGCAACTTTTCATAGTGTTTTATGATCAATAAATGATTTCAAAACTATCATGACCTGAAACAACATTATACCACTACTACTACTACTACAATATCTGCTGCAGCCTGTCACTGAAAATAGGCTAAATTAAGTCCTATCTAGCTTTCTGCTCAAATGTGTGACTGTTCTTTAACAACATTTTGGCTGGTTTGGCCAAGAATAGGTCCATGGCAATAGAAAGACTGCACTGATTTTATTAGGGAAAGTATATTTGCTGAGAATTGGATGCCAATCTAGAATCTGAGATACCTGAGCTGAGCTTAGAGCTTGTGTATCTTGCTCAGAGAAGGTTTTCTTGTTCTGTTGCTGCCTTTTAAAGCCTTGGAGCAGGCTTTGTGGGACAGGCTTTTTAAGTATTTTGAAGAGGTACCAGTGATATTTTGAAAAACCTGTTGGTCACACAAAATTTACCCCTTTTCTACACCAGAGGTTTTATACAACACCTCCCATATTTCAGGAGTTCTCAAACTACTGTATGGGGAAAGACAAAGCAGGACAAGAGGGCATTCATCACCTGCTTGATTGAAGACGTTCTATTTTGTAAAAAAGCACACCAATAAATAAAAAAAGAAATGGGGGTTGGAGATGGAAGAGGCAGAGAATTATCTTTGGCTCAGTAAGTTAACTTTTATCTGCTAAAATAAATGCTGTTTTCCTGGTCACTGCTACAGAAGAATTCTGTGTATTTTGTGTTGAAAGATGACTGAACAACATCTCAAAAATATGATTATTTCAAAGACAAAAAATTATTTTTGAATGTGTTTGCTGTTCAATAATCTCTATTCAAATTATGTATTTTGTTCCTCCTCTAAGATTTTTTTTTTCCAGATTAATATAAACTAAGGTACACATAGTAATGGACGTGACAGAAGACAATACTTTGTCCACGTATTTAAGAATATAAAATATTTCTCTCTTCCTAAGCTTCCTTATGGCAGGATATAAAATTGACAATTAATAACAAACTATTAATTTAGAATGAGTGGTCCTCCAGAGGCATAATAGTTATAAATTATATTATAACACAGGAAACTTTTTATTCATTTGCTGCAGTTGTGAAAAAATACAACTTACTTGACACTCATTTAAAAAAATACCTTGCATAGAACTAATTAATTATAGAATTTTTTCTCAGATTTAATCTCCCTAGATGAGACCTGTGAATTGTCTTCCCATTCACAAAATGAATAGTTTATCCCATCCAGCATATTTTGGGCTGATGTTCTGCTACTCGGTCTTTGTAGCATCAAAAGACTGGAAATTTGTTAGTATTATTTTTAGCCCTTATCTCTATATTAGAAGCAGTCTATGTTAAATGCACACACTCCTAAAGTGCTCTGACTTTTGCAGTGGGGAAAAAAGTGGTAGTACCAAAGAAAAGGAAGGGAACAAAATCAGAAAGGGCACAAAAGTTGTGCCTCTGCCAAAGATGAAGAGTCAACACTTGTGCTAGTTAGGGCAGGGAGCATGATCTCTGCTTTCTTCATGAGTTATAATGTATGTGCTTACTGGATGACTGTGATCCGCATACCTCTGCTCCTGTGTAATACTTTTCATCATAGAATAGCTTGGGTTGGAAGGGACTTTTAAAAGTCATCTAGTCCAACCGTCCCTGCAGTGAGCAGGGACATCTTCACCCAGATCAGGTTGCTTAGAGCCCTCTCCAGCCTGACCTTGAATATTTTCAGGGACAGAGCATCTACCAGCTTCCAGTGTTTCATCGTATCTTACCTGGCATTCAGTGTACACAATACAGGAATTTTAATCCATCCCTCCGTCCATTTTATCAAGTTGGACAGCCTATTTGATATTGTAGATCATGGAATATTAGAAAATCAGGCTTTCACTTACCTGATGCTCTTTGCCTTTAAATTCTTTACAGAAAAGGAAGCGTTAAGTCACAGTTTTATAAAGAAGGATGCTTAGTCATGTTGAAAAGCAGTAACAGTTAATGGCCTAACCACATCATGCAGAAGGCCAGATCAGGGTAGTGCTGCTGATATTAAAAGAGCAGAGCAAGGACACCCAAACCAACTCTGCACAGACTGGGAGTGTGACTCATAGGGCTCATTAGCTTAGGCTCAGCACTCACTCATACAGCCAGGGATTGCTCAGCAGGGAACCCTTCAAGTGTTTCTGCACTACTCTACCTACTGCATCTATGTTCGAGAGAACTTGATCAGCTCAGACTCAGCATAACTTGAACATGGGTAAATTTCTATATGTTCTGTAATATTCCTGTGCATGTCTGTGATGTTGTCTGCATAATTGCATTTGAAAGTGAGAATAGTTGGGAGTACAATTCAGAGAAGCATTTTAGAGGCATGTCAAATCCAGAAGCAGAATAGGATAAGAATTTTTGAGTCATCTGGGTTTCTCAGTCTCTGGTTATCCTGATTAATGGAGAGCTCACTATAGCTACTTAGTCTTTGTAATATCAAAGACTGGGGGAGAATTTTGCTATTAGCTTTTCTCTCTGGCCATTTAAATAGGAAGCTTATTTGTCAGCCCAGACTCCTCAAAGACCAGTGTTAAATATTAAATATTCTCAACAGGTCTAAGCCCACTTAACCTACTTAGCATTTGTATTGTTTGTTTCTTTGACCTATTCTTTTTAATTCTTTGTTTTAAGTGTTTAAAGTTATCACTTCTGTCACAAATTTCCACATACTGACAACTATATATTCCTTGGATAGTCTGAATGCATTCCATGCTTAAACACACACACACACATATATATATCTATGTATATAAATTGATGAGGGATAAAACGTTCTTTTAAAATAACTTTGTTTTATTTTAACATTTGTATAAATAAATGTTATTGCCACTAAAGAAATTCTGACAAGATCAAAGTAGTTTATACTTCCCCTGAAATATAACAATGTTTCAGGTAGATTAAACCTTGGCAAAAAGTTAAATCAAATTATATTCTCTATGCTCAATTTTCTTTGGGGAATAAAAACTCACTGAAGTGTAACAGTCTAATTAATTATGCAGTATGCTAATAATTTTTAAATTAAGAACACTTGTGATTTAACTCTAACATGCAATGAATATGTTTGCAATTGACTACAACAAAAAGATTGTGAGAGCTAAAAAAATTAGAAATATAAGAAACCAGTCACTAATACTGTGGACATTCATGAAGTACTGATGAGCAGAAGAATGGCAAGCCTAACTCAGACAGAAGGGACATGTCTTCCAACACTGTGGCATACTGAAGGAGTTAACAAGTTTATATTATTGCTTTCCTGGATACAAACTCCCAGTTTCTGGACAAATACGGTTTAGAGACTTTCTGAGACAAAAACTGAATCATGATCATCATATCAGTAGCTATATTTAAACATATTATTGCATGTCACTTGGATATCTATTTTTTAAAGCCATTTAATTATTTGCATGAAAAGTACCTTTGTGGCACAGTGTAGATCTTGCATTGTCAAAAAAGACATTTTTCTCTTTTAAACCTCATGCCTCATCAGTTTTTGTTGTAAGAAATAGTTAATGGTCCTTACTTCCCTTCTTTTGTGCAATTCATCAACTTTTCCAAGATTGTGAATCCTGGTTTGCATAGCTTCTCTAAATAGAGTAGCTGTTCTGTATCTCTGAAAACACTAATATTTTTGCCTAGGTCTATTTTATCTTATTTTGAGATATGAAAATTGCTTGTAATAAAGAAGATGTTAACACACCACATGTATGGTGGTATAATATTTTTCAATGACCAGGTACTGGATCCTGTACTAATTACTTCCCAAACTCTTTTGATGTCCTTTTGATGACATTGTATGCAGAGTTGCTGTTTAATCTACTTGTAGAAGAGACTTAGATCATTCTAAAATTGGTATACATAGCAGAAGGTGGCTTCTGTGTAGGTGTATCTATCTTTATGTATTCTGTGAGAGATAACTCTGGAATGTGAACCTTGTGCTTTTTTTTATTAAATTTAGATCTGATACATTGCTGTGTCACGTGTGGATGAGCTCTAGGTACAGATCGTTCTCAAAGTTACATCACTTCTTTTCCTCATGTAACCTAGTTTCCTGACCACATCACTGCTCTCACACTTACTTAGTCTTATTGATGCTAAGGAATGGTAGAACTCAGGTTTCTCACATTCCATGTCCTCTCTGTGCCTTTTCTTCAGGTTCAGCACCAGTTGATTTACTTCCAAACAGTAGTGGTTAAATGATGTGTGCTTTCACTCAAAACCTTTCTAGAGTCAGAAACCCAATCTGAACAGATGCTGTAATACATTCTTGTGGCCTTGGAAGGGCTGGGAACAGTCTGTGCTGTTTAGAAACACTATGAGGCAAAAATAAAACAAGCTTTTCTGCTATACAGACAGATTTTGGGATACTGATCCAAGTATCATGTGTAAATCTCACTGTAGCTGTGTAATACTGAATCTGTCTGGAATATGGTATCACATATTTCCAGTCCGTAGAAAGATATCCAGAATCAAAGTTTCATCTATAGCAATAGCGCATGATAAAATATTAATTTCTACTTGCCCATAGTAATACAATAGGCATTTCCAGAAGATGAAGACTTTTCTTGGCATCTGATCCAGTAACTTTTGTTTGAGAGAGAATATATTGCAGAATATCAAACTGAACTCTCACATTTACCAGAGGTACATAAAAAATAGAAATGTAGCACATCCTGCACAATCTGAAATGAATGTGCTGCAAGGGTAGCAAGCAAAAGCCCATAATAAGAAACTGAAACTCTATTTTTCAATATACTTGTGTCATATCATATAATATTTAACTAGAAACTCAAAAGTGAAGGAGGCTTTAATGTGGGCTCATAAATCAGATTCTTTCACCTCATAAAGAAGCCTTGTAAAAATTGAATTGAGGCACACAGTGGATAGTCACACATTACACAGTAAAAAAATCCTTTTTGCCTTTTGTTTCCAATGGTGGCATTTTGAGAAGGTTTACAATTTCATATTTGGTAGGACAGGGAAAACAAAAAATCTGCAATTGTGTCCTAGATCTCTTAGTGATATAAACTATAAAAGAAGCTAGTATAGATTCTTATTTGCAATGCTCATATTCCAACATGGAAAATCAGACTCTTGGTCACTGTGATGTTCTATTCTTAAGTGCAGCAGAGCCTTGCTTTTGGCAGTGATGGAGTGTCCACTATGGTATCTTTATAAACTATGAATTATTGGCTCCATGTATGATTTGGTACTCTTTTTTAAGTTGAAAGAAGTTAAATATATGTTACAGCAGTTTCAAGTGAAATAATGAGTTTAGAATAGTATTACCTACACTACATTGTATTCTTGCAAGTATTTTAGAAAGCAAGCTGGTATTGTCATCCCAGCATTAGAGAAAAACAGGCTCTAAGAAGAGTATAAACATACCTAAACAGATCCAGAAGTACAACAGCAGTCTCCAGTGTCTCAATATATTCCTCTGTTAGCTTTCATAGCTAGGCAGAAGGTGTCTGGGCTGGTGCAGAGATAATAAATCCAATTCTATAAAGTCCTATGTGACTTTGGGAGGGAGCTGAACCATGCTTTTGTCTTGTTCTCATGGAATTAAATATAAGTCCCTTTTACTAAGATGAAGCCAATTAAAAATGTATCAAAAAAAGCCAACAGGTAAAAATATGCCAAGTAGAGAGTAAAACTACTGCTAGATATTTTAAATATTACAGTTTGTGAGTAATATCATAAAAGTAAAATTATTATGGTTGGTTTTGTATGTATGATTATTATGTTTCATTGTTTCTGCTTGTATCTGGCAGGAGTTTCTAATTCATGCATCAGGGTTCAGTACCCATTCTCACTTCATCTAAGTCTTATCAAAGCACAGTATACAAAAGAGCTAAAAGATAACAGCAGTATATCACACTGTTTCATAAGTACATCTGTATCTATCACCTTGAGATTTCTTTATATGAAGAAAATACAACTATAAATTCTGCTGCAAGAAAATGCATGAAGATAGACAGAAATGCAATGAAAAACTCATTCTGAATTACTGGAGAACTAAACTTTAATGAAGGTCAAAGACTAACTGCATGAGACTGCTTTTGATTACCTGAACACTATGACTAGTTGCACAGCAAGCAATTAACAATGATACCTGAGAGAAATTCGTTTAAGATAACAGTCTTTGCAATGGGTTTTGGTTTGGGCTTCTTTTCTTGAAATTTTTGAAAGTGATTTTTTTTTTTTTCCACACCACATAGTTAAAACTAGCAAGGATTTGATTTCTTTAAAAATATAAATTACAAACATGTTTTTTTTTAAAGTTAATATTAAAAATAGTTCAGGAGAATGCCATTCCTGTTTAGAAAAAAAAAAAAGGATAAGAAAATGTGTTTACACTTCTTGAAAGCTGGATAAACCCTGATTCTTTCTTCAAAAAAGTAAGAAAACAATGAGAAAGCTGTTTGGAAACCCGTGACATATTCAGCTAAAACCAATGTGAATCTGGAAGGCAAGAGTTCTGCAGAATTTAAGAATTAATGAAACATATTCAATGAAAAGAAAAAAGTTCCTGTTCTGTGAGTTTAAATGCACCAAATAACTCCAAATTCCTTGAAGCTTTCCCAGGGTAAAATGGTATTCACACAGATTCTAGCAAAGCAAATCTTAGTTGAAGCAGCAGTACCAAAGTGACAGCCACCAGATAATGTATGGAAAAGTCTTTTACAAAGAAAGAGGTAGGACTAGGTATCCAGTATGATTTAATCAAAAATTGACAAACATCTTTCACATACTGCTATGCATGGTATATCATAGGCAGGGACCTTATTGTGACCAAATTTAAAGCTCATTAAGGTCAATGAAGTAGTTTCAGACTAACTTCATGTTTGCTACTAGAGATATGCAGATCCCTTTGAAATCACAAATTTAAAATCTTACAGGGCAAGTCACTAATTTACCAAACCTTCGATTCCTTACTACTATACCTGGAGTTATTTTGTACTTCACTGGTGGTTTTTTTTATCCTAATTTATGATTAATCTAACATATCAGAGTATCCTTTTTGTAGGTTTCTTGTGGATTCTGTAGGAAATGCTGGTCTGTTCATGACCAAGCATTTGCTTTAACTGGTTTATTCAGCATTCTTCACATCTAAATACTCTCAGAATTAAGTGATTTGTTGGCCTGAATGTTAATGTTGTATATACTTGAAGCAGAAAATATGCATTTAGTTCAGCAGTATCAGTATGTAGGTACTGAAGCAGAAGGTAGAAGCAGCATGCGCACCCATGGAGAATAGTGCTTTTGCAAACAGTGTCACATTTTTTTGAAAAATACATCTGTTTTGCTCAATTGACATTCCTTGATACTGCAATTATGAGCCATATGTGAGTGTGGTAATTTGGGAAGATAAATTAACATTTTAAAATCAAGACTTAGTGATGTTTATATCATTGTGCAACAGCTTCCATAAAGATTGAAGGGGGTGCCCTTACTTTTAGGATAACATCTGTCCTTAATTGCTATTAGATACATTAAAACAACTGTACAGGGGCTGTACTGCAACACAAATACCCTGAAGGAGTCCTGGCAATTTCAGAGCTTGTGATCACTGCATGGCCTCTGCTGGGTTTGAGTATGCTTCTATTGCTCGTGTAGCCACAGATCAGGCAGCTCCCCATACTTAAGGAAAGAAAGATTTGTCTTTACTTTGCAAATAAGGCTATCTTTTTGGAATTCTAAATAAAGAATAAACCAGGTATTCCAATCCTGCTACCATATAGGAGAAGGAAACATAAGATACCCTGCAATATAGGTCATCAACATAGATATTTTTATCCTAGTTTGTATTTTGATTTAAATACTGTTGCGTGTTTTTTTTTGTTTTTTTTTTTTTGGGGATCATTTTCACAATAATGAGGCAACATAATAAGTCTGCATTATAGAGCAGGCAGGTAGAACATTTAAATTATCATAAATAAACAGGAAGGGTGAAACCAACATTACAGAAAAATGAGAGAATACAAGCCTAAAGTTTTTCATCGGTTATTTATTAAGCTGTCATTTATTTTCAAAAAACTGATTTGAGGTAATACCAAAATATGAGTCATGCATCATGGGTCAAATTTCTTCAGTCAAACTTCAATTAAAAGATGGAAACCATCTTAATCCAAGGCTACATTTTCTACCTTTTCCAACACACAGCTACCTTTCTGTGTTTATGAAATTTTTCCGCACTGTAGTTTTCTGCCAACTGTGAAGACAGCATGTTCTTGGTATGGCCAGAACTCAGCTTGCATTATATCCATTTCCTCATTGAAGTATCAACCGCCATTGCTGTATCAATAACAATTTAAAATGAAGTCATTTATAGATAAGATTTCCTCAGATTAGGAATTCACAACCTGCAGCTCAGGAGCACTTTATGCCTGATCATAGATGAAGCTCAAAGTCAAGGTGGTATATTTTCCTGACAGTAAAGTATTTTCAAATACATAAGTAAAAGTTGATGCCCTCTGTACAAAACAAAGTGGAAGGACACAGAAGATCCTTCTTGACGTTGACCTCCTTTTCTGTGCGATTTCTCAAATCCAAATTTCTCTCATCCCACTGTAAACTAGCAGTACCACCTCAAAGTCCTGTTGCAGAAAGGATGTTGAGACAAGATAAGAAGCACAAAGATTTACTGGTGTGGGCTGTAGCTAATGGTGTACATTGACTCCAAAAGTGAAAGTTAAATTTTGGGAAAATTAAAAACAAGATGAAAGAAAGTGGAAAAGAAAATGAAAACCCCTCTCCATCTGGTACAAAAAAGAAGCAACGGACTTGACAAACAAGCATGCTTCCTTGGACGTCTCCCTGTGTAGTGGCTATCCCACTGTGACAGTTTTCCTACAGCGACTTTATGTCTTTCGTCAGGCATCCTGACATCAGCAAACTCCTTGCTGGTTGCTCCTGCTCATGATGCTATTAGTCTGGCTGGAGAACACTGTAGCCAGGGGTATATGTCGTGTGGTGATAGGTTGTTAAGAGTCATGCATATGCATTATTGGGTCACTTAAAATAAACCAAAAGCTATAATGGAAGGGAGAGAAGATGTGATTTTCATGCCCGCGACAACTTCCTGTGAGAACTGGCAGTAATATCAGTCTCAGGTTTGCAGGTACAAGGCCATAAGAATAACAGTGCAACCGCAAGAATTAGAAGACAAAAATACTCCCACAGAGTCTCTGGGAAAACACAGCCACATACTTGAAAGATTACAAAGCTGCAAGTTACACTACCAGAATCAAAGACAGAAGGCCCTTAGTGTTTCGAAGGCTAAGCACCCAATGCACTGTAACTGCAGGTGGTGAGGTAACTCTTGACATTCCAGCACATGTGGCATAGAGCACACCTGTCTTGCTAACTTCTTGTGCCTTGTCAGCCTGGGTCTCTGGGTTCAGATATTTTCCACATTGCTCCCTACTGACAGCTCATTTGAAAGAGGATAATCTTAACTCCCTTGTTACAAACTTATTGTGGATATAATGTGGAAAACAAAGTGGAAAAATTATGCCTTTAAGACGGATATGGGTTAATTGGAACAGTATGTAGCTAACAATAAGCTTTTGTCTGTATAATTTAGCAATAGTACAGGAAATGCACCAGAACATCAGCACTGGAGTCTGAAAAATAGTTCTTTATTCCATTAGCCCTCTTCCACATCCTATTGGCCAGCACATACCTGCCTCCTAGGTGCCTATTTGCAGTGCAATAAGAGACTTTTCTTCCTGCTCCTCTGCAGTTGAAGAATTTTGTTGCTGCCTCAATAGCCTAATAGTTGTTTCAGCTTTTGCACGAGTTAACCCTTCAATGGGCATATGGGAAACGGATCCAAGCTGGACATTTGGTTTTGAATGGGCTTAAGCCAAATGGTTGCTCTTATAATGACAGAAAATACTACTTTTTTGTCTTATTCTGTTATGGGCAGCCAGCTGGCAGTCCCTCGCACACTGGAATTTCAATGAACTCTGGGCAACTATTTCCTACTTATCCCTCAAAGGAGTGGCACACTGTCTTACAATGTCATTTAGTAATAGTTGTTTCTTGCATAATGAGCAACATTGACAGGGATATTTGCAAATTCTTAAATATTCTTGCATCCCACTGGTAAAAAATGTATATTTTACCACCAGTTTGAAAGAGCTTCAAACAAGGTAGTAATTTTACATCTTCCAGCCTTGATATGTAGAAAACCAAAAGTAATCTGCTTATCTTTGTGATCTCTTTTGAAAAGCCACTATTTACTAGTAAGAAGTGAACAGCAGGCCTAATCCTTCAGGCTTCAGTGACCTGTTCCCCTAAGAAGGATGTATTTTACCAAAGAATCATAATGACTTTTCAGATAATTCAATACTTGGCTCAGGGAAATGATTCAGTATACATATGCACACTACAGTGCATGTGCAATAAATACATACTTGGTCATATGCTTGATATGGAAAAAAAATAGTAATTTGCCAATATACTTGTTAAGAAGTCCAGATATTTGGCTAACCTTTTGACAATTTTGATATAATCACGTATTTCTGGGCATGTCTGCTCATGTCAGTCTTTCCGTTATGATTTAAACTATGAGCACAAAAGAAAGAAACTTTAAGGTCTATCAGTGCAGAGTAGACATGATTTGCAGTCTACGTACACATCAAATCGGAGGTGTTTCACTATCATGTTATTGTGGAGTGGTCTGTGGCATGAACTGGACTCTGAAATTGTGAGCTGTTTGTCATAGATTTTTTCAGGTGTGTGTTTCTTACCTCAGGTGAATGTCATATCACATAGGCGTGGTCCTGTGGGAGGATACAGGAAGGAAGTAAACTATTTGTCTAATTCCTCATCTAGCAAAGCTCCATATACAAGTTTATTACTATTTCATTGTTTCTTTAGCAGAGTTCTTTTCACACTTCTGTGTTCTCTCTTATTTACAACTGAGGAACATGGGTTCTTTTATGTTATTCACTTACAGACATTTATTTGACAAATGCTGGTGGCTGTTGGTTTTTTTTCGCGTAAAACTTCTGTGCTGCAAAGACTTTGTTGGCTACTTGGTTGAAGGGTGTTAATGCAACAGGAGGAATACTTGAAAGAGTCTATTTCCCATCTGTATCCAAGGCAAGCTGGTTCAATCCATATTTGAATACAATGAAGCAAACCCTTTCATTTCATCCTAAGAAAAAATGAGATGTGTTTTAGCTCAGGATCATGTAATCTACTGAATGGATGGAAAGAGGTAGTCTTGGTCACCATATAAGGCATAGGGAGTCACTGCTTTAATTATTCAGAGCAGTAAGAAACTCACTAAAGGTTATCAAGGTTGACCTTGTTAGAATCACAAGTAAGGCTGTATATGTAATACCAAGTGAAGGAGTTAATTGCTTCTGCAACATGACAATAACAATATATGCCTTGCACATTTTTTTTTTTTTTAATGAAAGCTGCACTGGTAAACAATGCTTTCAATGGATTTCAACTCCTGTCATAGGCAAAGATGCAAGTCATCAGAATTCCAGCTCAGGAGGATATGTCTAGCCCTAGAAATGCGATTTTTATTTCACATTACTTTTATTTATGAGTTCACATTAGTTTTGTGTCTGCAATATGTTACTCTGTTAATAAGCAGTATTATTTCAATGTTGGTGAAGAACACTGTATGCTTTTAAATGAATCATACCTATGATACACAGGACTACTCTTGGCTCACTCTTAGCTCATCCAGATAGTGACCAGAATGAAAACATAGCCTTGACAGACCAAGCGTGTTAATACATCGTAGCTCAAAGGGCTGTGAATACTCAAGCCAGACATGTAGTCAGCAGTGTGTATGCAGCAGCAGGAGGCAAACACCTTCTAGCAGATATTTTTCTAACTAACTCAGTAATATTAAAATGGCTGTTTTATTCACATGCTGATCTTCACATTAAGACACTTTCTTCATCATTCATTTAATTTCATAGTGCCTATTCCATACATGAGTCTTATTAATCAAAACAAAACCCCCATCAACCTTGAACTATGTATTTCATAATAAACCAGCAGAACTCTACTGCATGTGTTCATCTTGTCTAAATGCTAAACTAAACACAAAACTTCTGTTCTGTGACTTCCAGGAGCTACACTGAGCAGTGGGGGTTTCAATTAAAAACCACAGGAAAGGAAAGGAATATGTCAATAAAACCACAGACTTGTAAGTACTGCATACTAGTTTGCAAACAAACACAGCATGCATTCTCTGAGTATGAGTCTATTACTGTAAATTTAGACTGAATGCATGATGTTGAAGGTGACTGTCCCAGCATGATCTTACTTCATTTCATGTATAGTGAAATGCTCTCTAGCTTTACATTCAATAGCTTGATCTAGTCAGTCTGCAATGAGACTAAACGGAGGAAAATGCCATGAAGAGGAGAATTGCTTGAGCCAAATTAACAGTGTTTTGTTCTATTTCAAAAGAAAATGGGAACTGTAAAGGAGAAAGTAGAAGGTGAAAAAAAAAAAAGAGAATGTCATGAATAGATTCTTTGGCAATATCCTATGTGAGATTTTAAATGTAAGCATCACTTGAATAGGAATGCATATGCCATGATTTGCATTATAAAGCTTTGTTAAATAATAACTGTCACTAGAACAGATTATGTTGATAATTAATTAGTTACAGATTGGGTATAGTCACTTTTTGGAAAGGTTGCATTAAGGATCACATACTTTATAGTGAAGAAATCCTGAGTAAGAATGGTGAAGGTGAAAAACATTTCTAAACAATTTAGAATTCATAGGAAGGTATATACTCTCATGCATTTTTTAAAGTACAGTGCACCCTATGGTGCTTTTATTGCTCTCATATTAAAGAGGCACCAGTAAGAGAAAAACAATGTAGTTTGCCTAATTAAGTGAGCAAAATGCAACTTAAATTTACAGAAGGTTAATGACTGACATTAAATGTATTGGCTTCACATTATGTTCGAACTGTTAATAAAGTGAACTCTCTGACTGCTGAAGTATTACAATTATTTCCCAACTAATAAAGAAAGGAAAAGTGGAAAGCCAGTGACAGAAAAAATGCACAAATATTCAACTGTTTTTTTTTTCACTTCAGCAGTCATTTTTTTATGCAACCTTTTCCTAAACAGGAAAATAAAAACCACAAGGGATAGAAAGGACTTCAGCTTTGAAATCTGATGCCGACTTTCTGAGGTTCTATGTAGAGGCTGAGCTACTGATTTAATAAAGATTTTCAATGGTGCTCAGCACTGACCTAATTCTGCTGCTTTTGAAATCTCTTGGTATTTACCAACGTCTTCAACAGGACTGGAGGCACACAAAAGCTGAACACTTTTGAAAAGTCTGGGTTTCATCTTATGCACAAAGATGCAAAAGGCTATAGGTAATACAGAATTACATTCGCATCCTATCTGAAAATTACAGTGAGATGTTCTAACAATTTTTCATATACTTAGGGGTTTTTCTTAAATGTGAGCTGTTCTGTCCAAATCAATGTGAAAGTCTTTGCAGGACATCTTATATGTCAACACACCATATAAATATAAACAGGTGCCTGACAGTCACTGAAAATTAGAGATGTGCAATGTATGGTTTAAGATTACGTGGGCTCAAGATTGTGCTACCATAATCCAAGGAGTAGTTGCTATTTTATGACTGTGAAGCCTACCGATTTGAAGAGGTGATGCTGGTGATTCTGGGTTAAATCCTATTTAATCTGGTTTCTAGAGATGTTTGATGCCAAGAAGGGAGAGCTCAGGCTATAAGTATGGTAACTAGGAGAGATGACAGAATATACACCTGTGTCAGTTCGAAGGAAGAAAAGTGCCCACTCTATCTAAAGGTAGAGCTATTAATGTGTCTCAGTGTGGATGTCACAGTGTGAGTTCTGATTTGATGCTGAAGTCTGCCCTTAGCTGATTTAGCTGAAAATAGTCAGATCAATTTAGTCTAAGATGTCAAAGATAATCATATATGATGGTAACTGGATCATTCTCCTGTGTCCTCTTAGAGAAAATTAATTTCTCCTAAATGTAGTAATGCAAAGAGTCATCTCAATTCAGAGGGAGCCTGGCAGCGGGAAAGGGGCTACAGAGCCTTAATTAACTCCCAGCACTCTACCCTGAGAACTCCCTCTCCACATACCTTCCCAAAAAACTGTAACTGCTGCTACTTTCTTAGTTCTCAGGTTTTTTCCACTGAATAAGTATAAAAAGAAGGGCAGGGTGAAGGTCTGGGAAAAGAGATCAAGAAGAGTTTTAAGGGGAAGACAGCAGAGATGGAGGAAGAAGGAAGAGGATTTTAAACATAAATGGGTGGTCTGAAGAATGTGTTAGCCTAATAGCTAGAGACATGTAAAGTTTATAAAGCCTGGTTCAATTTGGGAATTGTGATTTAGCTACAGTTTACTGTGTATTCTATAGAACACAGAGGCTTATATTCTTTTATTGTGTTTTTGGTTTCTGCACATGGAAAAGGTGCAAATGTACCAATGTAAAATCCTATCACTGTATACAAAGGCATGTTAAAATATACTGCTTCCAGTTGTAATCAGCTCCTTTATTTCCAGCTCTGAACTCCTCACTCAGCATGGTCTGCTGTTAACATAATTCCGGTGGAGACAAGTTGCAGACTATAGGGTAGTTTTTGGAAACCTCATTTGGCTCTGTTTCTTGTAGTTTTGGATAGGCTGATGTTTAACTGGTATAATTCTTAAAAGTGTGAAATGTTAAGAGTTTTCTCTGTCTTCTATTAAATTTAGTGGAAAATCTCCCATCTACTTAAATGGTAATTGAATTAGGCCTTTTGAAATAATACGCAAAAATAACTATTTCCACTCTTTGTCATCCACCTTCTTTCTCAACCGACAACTGATCCTAGAAGGTATTGAGTATTCTGTGTGATTATTGAGTGTAACCAGCTACAGTTTAATATGCTAAGCTCCTTCAAGAATTTTCCATCTCTTTGGAGGTTTAAATCCCTGGTTTACCTATTTCTCACCCTTAAAAGGAATAAGCTAAATGTTAATAACAGACAATTAAAACAAAATGAAACAGGAAACATTAACAGCGAAAGTTTTATACAGTGAAAGGTAGATGAATTTGGTAGTAACCAGCAAGATAAATGAAAGATACAAAACCCCCATGTCATATTCTGAACTTTACAATCAAGTGTAACATCACTCATTTCCTTTGGTTGGCAAAAAAACTATTTGAGGGATATGAATATAACCCTGCAGAAGATGACTGTAAAAGATCGTACTAAACAAGGAGTGCAACGTCAACTAATTAATTTTAATTTTATTAACGCACTTTTATTGGTACATTCACTGCTAATTATTCAGCAGATTTTTGTATAACAGTCATGATGAGTGAATGATAATGAATATGCACCTCTTAGGAATGTAAAGCACTAAAGATTTTAACATGTAGTATGCTTTACTAATAGGAAAGATATCTTGAGCATCTAAGAATGTGGATACAAAGTGTCTGGGTTCAAAGAACTTGTGCAGAACTTTGTGCAGTTATCAAATTGCTTACATATTACATAGCTGTATACTTGTAGGCAATTACAGTCCTTTCCTTTTTATTTTTTTGTTTCCTTTTCTGCCTTTGCTTCCTTTCCTTGTGTTCTCAAGGGACCTTGAAGTTATACACATGAAGGTGTGAAATAAAGCAGCTGGTTCCAGAACCATGAAGAAAATATGGAAGGACCATGAAGACAGTTTTAGCTAACTTCAGTATGTGAATGGGCTGGATAGCTGAAACTCTGTAGTATATATCCCTCCAAATAGTGCTAAATTTCACTCATTTTCACATACATTTTCAGGCGTATTTTGTGGTACTATAATGGCTGTTCTTTGCCTTTATGTTGCAGTATAATGGAGGCAACTGCCACCAAGGTCCAGTCAGAAGTGCAATTACCTTTTTATTTATCATATATCAGTTCTGCTACTCCTTATCTTGTGAGACTCCATTCTGAAGTCCAGCATGAGCTGTTAAAATTAGTCTTCTCAGACACACCACAAAGGCAATCCCAAAGACTTATTGAACATATAAATCCCAAGTTAGAAATCCAGAGCAAAGCAGACTTTTTGGTAGAATTTCTATTTTAAAATGAAGCCTCCTATTTCTGTTTATTTTTAAGCTGAATCTCTTAAAATTAGAATCTATTCTCCTTGAATTCAGGATGGGTAAATTAATCAAAGATTTTTTTTTTTTCTGCAAAATTTCCATGCCTTTTTTTGTGAGTGAAATTACAGTGATAATTAACAAATGTAGAACTACAGATAAGCAAAAGTATAACTCATATGAATGTACCTGGCCAGAGCTAGGGATTTCTTTTTCTCTCATTCTTTATAAATGGAACAGAGATTCTGTCTTCTTAAGACTCCTTGCTCTTCCTTATTTCACAAATGAAGCACTTAAATAATATCAAAATGACATAAGTTTTGAAAACTTTCATTTTACATTTTCGGCTGAAACTGTTCTTTGGGTATTTTCTAATTTTTTTCTAAAATCTCTCTACCACTCTTTGGCAAATTTACCCAGCTGTATAACTTCATGTTGTATTATTTCTGCAAAGTATGTAAAATGTTCTGAAGCTATAAAATGTAACATGAGGTCCCATTGTTATTCCTTTCTTTTGATTTTAGATCATTTCCCATTGCCTTCCACTGACTTTGAATGTGACAGGCTTTTGCTGGCTGTAATGGCTCTGCAAAAGAAAAAGAGTGAATAATAGGAACAAGCAGTGTTTGATAGTCTGCACAGGCACCTCTAGGCCTAAAGACAAATAAGTAATAATCATTAGCACATTTCTGGTTGTGCATAAGACCCAAATAACTCTCTTGTTTATTTTACAAGCTTAGCTCTTGTAAATTAATCTTAAATTGGAGTGAGTGCACATTAATTATATCGGTTAGTTGCAAGAAAACTTTTTTCTCAAGTGCATTAAATGTATATGTGGTATGTACTTTAGTGTTGGTTATGATTAGTTGTTGTAATTGCAAAATCTCTTTCTGAGATCAGTCAAAATTATTCTGGGTTCCAAGGCTAAAGAATGAAGGAATGCCTAATACCTCTAAAAGTTAAAAAACTGGAGGATGAAAAGACTGCCTTGCACTGCTAGCATTTTCTGTGTGCAGCTATTAAAGTGGTCTCTTTTATGGATGATTTTCTATGCAAATACTGCTTTAACTACCTAATGGAAACATACATAAGTACTCTCCTTATTTATAGGAAGGTGCAAACTTTTTCTGCAGTCAGCAGAGCAAAATCTCTGCTATGGATAGCTGTCAGTAATCATCACTGGACCTGGGTTTGCTCAGTTTGGCAGAAGTAAGTATTTTCATGTATCTTTTGTATCTCTCTTGTTCAAGTTATGTAGCTGGGAAAGCCAGCATGCCAATTTTCCACTCTAGGAACAGTCTGTGTGTCTGAGTAAAAGAAAGCATTGCAAATATGCTGAAAGCCAAACTGAAAAAATAGATGTTGATCAACATCTCGGCCACAGAACTTTAGAGTTACAGTAGTATAAGTAGTCTCACATTCCACTTTAAATTCCAAAGTAAAATCAAGAAAACGAAAGTATGGTATGCATTTACATTTTAAATTGTGTAATCATGTTATTATCTGAAACTAACACCATGCTGTTAAAATTTAGATAAAATGACCTGCAATGCATACAAAATGTTCATTTGTTGAAGGCCATTAAGTTAATTTCCTGGGAACAAGATTAAATGCAAGGCATTTACATAATCATTAGTTGTGAGGTGTAGAATAGATAATTAAATATTCCACCACATTAATTTATATTTAATTAACTGTGCTTCCATGATCCTTCTGCCTGAATATTAATATTGTGTAAATAAACAATTATGATGCATGCTTTGCGAAAGCTTTATTGTAAAAGATGTGATCAAAGAAATTCTATGAAATTTACTTAATTAATAAACCCTTTTTGTAAAGCAGAGTTGTAGATCTTGAAAGTTTCTAAATCGCTCCATGTACTAAGCGTTTTAACGCTTTAATTGCTCAGCTGTTCAGTGTGTCATGAGTTGTCATAACAAACTTCTAATATTTCCTACTACTATATTTCCTGCCTTTCATGACCTCTTATTTAAATTGGTTAAATACATAAAAACTGGCAAAGCATGCAGACTGAACTTTGGGTTAAGTTTGGAGAAGACAGTAAAGCCATAGGAAATTCATGAATATATTTTCTACTAAAAAAATATCATTGCAGAGCTCCTGTTTTCATATTAAAGGGATATAATTTGAAAGTACTCAAGCCATACCTGACAACACTAGAAAAAAATCTTTTTTTTCCTCAGAAAAAATATGTGCTCATCAGAAGCATTTTCAATTGTGTATATGCAGGAATAACATACAAAAGTGTGAACTGAAATTTGCAGCATGTTTCATTTCATGTAAATATAAGTTATTCATTACTATTGGCCTATAAAGACTTATCCAATACTGTCTCCTGTTACTAGTAGGAATACCTCTAGGAATTGCCAATACTTTAATATAGCACTCACAGATGCATGAAGTGGAATTTTGACTAAAGAAAAAGTAGTATTGCAGCATGACAATAGGGAACAGATATATGCGGAAACCTATCTGTCTGAAAAGGAGCATGAAAAAAATGAGACTGTCCAGAGGACTCATTAGTATCTTTAAGATTTGTGATTACAATAGTATAAGATGCACATGGGACTGTTTTTTTTTTCCCAGATTAATTTTAAAGCCTGTTTGGGTGACTGTTACTCAGAATAAAAATTGGAAGTTTTGACAAAATATTATGATATACAGAAGTGTATGGTGCAATACACGACACTTGATTATATCAGTTAGGAAAACTGATGGCTTAGTAAAATTGTGTTTTATGTGTGTCAGGAGAGAGACAGAAGAAACACATTGTGAATTGTGAAGGCTGAGTATTGCCAGTTGAGATTTTAAACAGCGTACTCCCTGAAAATATCAGGTTAAGGTGATTCGTGGGTGTTAGACAATCTTACTCCCTTTTGTGGTAGCTCAAATAGGGTCATGAAGGTCAGGAGGAAAAAGAATAAAGAATACCTCTATAAATTGAAAGTAGGTAGCTGGCATAGAACAGGTGAAAGTTGTGGTAGGAATTTAGAGGGTCCACAAGTAAAAGCACACCACTACATGTATGCTGCTGGCTAGTTGAAGTAAAAATTAGAAAACAGAAAGCTGTTTAAAACAAAGGATAAGACTGTTTTTCAAACCACACATGAATATAAATGTAATGTAAGTGCAGTCAATATAGTGTTGCTAAATAAAACTAGAAAAACAAAAAACCAGATAAAAGCTAGGCTCAGGGCTAAGGTAAAGGTGCACAAACAGTTGATATCTGACATTTTTGCCAGTAAGAGAGAACTAATACTGACCAACTTGCCAGAGTAACAACATCTCAGCAAATACATATAAGATTAACAGAGTAGAGTCATAATCTCAATTGATTTTGGTGGATACTTGCAAAAGTAATGATATGTAGTCTGAAGATGTAGCTTTTGAGTAGGATCATTTTGTTTTAATATAAGTGGATACTGCCATTTCTAACTTTGTTGTACTTGTTCCACAAATTAACTATTAACTCATTGTCAAAGAGAGACTCATTGTCAAAGTAGAAGGAAAAAAAAGCTATTCTCAATGGTTTTTTCCAAGTAGCTGGGGGATTGGAGCTACATGATCTTTAAGGTCCTTTCTGACCCAAGCCATTCTATGGTCTTATGATAACTCTTGATGAATGAATGGACAGCAAGCATATGGAATGTATAGTAAGAACAGCCGTGACATGTCCAGAGTCAGGAAAGAATGCTAAATTAATAAGGCTTTGTCTAGAAAAAGGAAGGTTTCTAGTATGATCTTGTTGGCTCTGTGCTTTGGAGTGGATCAAAATGGACAGCGCCTTAGGATCAGAATTCCTAAATTCTAATTCCGTCACTACTGCTGTTTAATTAGCTGTGACAGTCTGACAGACTAATAAAGACACTGAAAATTGCTAGATCTTTATTACATCTGAAGAAGCTTTTGTGGGATTTTTTTTCACTGTGAGTGATTAGTGGAGCATTATTTGTGTCTTAATCCAGCCCTAAAAATGGAGGATTCTCTATTCTTACCTAAGAACAATGCTGTGAGGCTTATGATTTGTTACAGTCTTGTGCAATATTAAGTGATAGAAATTGCTAATGCAAAGTAATGCCTGTGGACTCTCATCTAAAACCTTTTAATGCTAAGTACTAAAATCTATAATGAGAGAAAACTATTTCTCTGTAATACAGTATGCCACCAAACGTTCATTGGGAGTTCTCTTTCATAAACTTTTTTGCATAGGATGTTTTGCAGAGACATAGAAATGCACTACATTGATTTCTACTACTGTGATGAGTAGTATCATATATATATGTCGTTCAGTATGTTTTTTAAACTTAAAGTGTATATATTACTGCTTCTGAAAATGTGCCACACTCTTGGGAGGAATTGATGCTTCGAGTCTTGTAATGTAATTATCTTGAAACAAGATGATTCTGTGGTAAGATTATCCCCTAAAAAGATTATCTTCTGACACAGTCATTCTCTGACAAGATTATCTATAGAGATGATGCTGATAACTACCTTGGGATGTGGAAGACTGATCTAGAAAATGCAACAGGAGTGCAAACTGGATGGAGTACTTAGTTGAACCTTAACTCTGTATGTTGAGTTGTTGGTATTCATATCAGGTTTCAGACAGACATTCAGATTGGAGCTGTTGGGGAAAAAAGCATGAGCAAAAATAGTTTTGCATATCTTAGAACTGGATGTTTCTACCTTAATTGGTCAATCTAGCATTCGTTGTAGGACCTAGTTTGAGAAATGTCTCTGCTTTCACTGAAATAGATTAAAACCTATTGTGTCCATTTTATGGCAGTCTTGGATAATACTTCAAATATGTAGTGCACACACAGAACATGAAATCGTGGATTGATTATTTTTGTCTGATAGTTGATACACATCAGAGACATTTTCTAGCTGCAAAAACGGTGTCATGCTTAGTGTTTTCTCCAGAGGTGAGAAAAGAACAGTGGCGTCAACTTCCCTTTTTATGTTTGCTTACTAAATGCATTGATTCTTGATACTACACGAAGAATACTAACATGGGAATCCTAATACAGGATCCTCATACAGTGTGCACAAAGAAAAGGATTTTACTGTTTCCAAGGAAAGAAAATACAAAAACATACTGTCTTATCAGCTATTCTTGAAGCCTGTGCAAGGTTCCATTAAACAGTGTTATTACTGCCAAGAAGCTGTAAGCTTCAGATGAAAGTTAATGTGTAAGAGAGTGTCCAAGTATGAAATGATCAAAGGGATGTAGGTCTGGGTGTTTAGCTAAACTGGTGTGTTAAAGAATAAGATGTTACAAAGCCAGACTTTGAGCTGATCTTAAATACTCCCAGGCAACACTTGTGTAAACAAGCACCTTTTTTTATTTTTTTTTATGAGAATTAAACTTTTGGCTGTTGTTTTCGATTAACCTAAAAGTGGATGTTGCACCGGGAGCTATTTGAGGGCTGTAAAATTGAATATGACTCTATTTCCATCTATCAAGTCACTTGATATCAGCAGTTACTCCCTTGAATTTTTAATCTGTTCCTTGTGCTGTCCACATAGAAAACTCTTTCTTTCTTTAGGGAACAAATCCTCTGCTTTTGCTGGCAATCTTCAGAGTGCCAAATAATTGGGAAATGAAGAAATCAGTCTTTGACTTGAAGAGTTAAGAAGGATGTTGGGATGTGTGGGGAGTAGAGGTTTTTTTTCGTTTTTTTTTTTTCTATATCAAACTGTAAACACAGATCATCTTGGTCAGCAAGCTTTGGAATAGCCAAGAGAAAGGCTTGGACATATCCTTGAGCAATGGCATATCAACTGCCTGCTAAATCATAGAGCCATCATGTACATGACAAATTTTCCCTCACTTTACAGTCTTCTCAAAAGAACTCCATGCTTAAAAGAACAGAAAGCATGAAATAGTCTTGAAACAACTCCTGTGGGTAAGCCTGCTAGCTAGGATTGACCTGCAAGTTTGTCCAGGGAAGAGCACAAGGCTTTCAGTAGTTCTGTTTACTGTATTCTTGGTCTGCCATCCTTCATTTTTTACTACATTCCTCATTTAAATTAGAAAATGACAAAAATTTGAAATATTTTAAGTAATCTATAGATATTAAATATTTCTAAATAACTCAGCCTTCTCCGAAAAAGACTCAGTAGAACAATCAAAATAAGAGTGTATTCCTCTTTTGTTCCAAGATGAGCTTATGTCTCTGCCTTAATTTCTTTTCTCCTATTCCAGAGATAATTAATAGAAGATACTGGGAAGTACTTAACTTTACTTCAACCTATTTGAAGTTTATTACCCCTGTGACTCATACATCACAACCACCAAAAATGGATAAATTGTAAAATCTACAATACTAAATCTTCACTTCAAGGACTACTACTCCCAAATCTCCTAGCAGTACATTTTTAGACTGCCCTTTCTAATAACTTAGTTTCCCACTGAGTAAAAAGCTTTTAGTATGTTGAAAATGGAGCAGTGTTATTCTTAGCTATTTGATTCTCAAACTTCTAGTTCTGCTATGGTTCAAGTGGCAGCTTCTTAATATACTCATTCAGCAAACCATTTTTATGACATTAACAGAAAACATTTCTTTGTGACGTAGTAATTTCATCAAATTGTCATTTGACTGGTACAATTTAAATGTATTTGACTACAAATAAATTTCTATATATCTTAAACATTGCACAAGACATTTTGAAAATCAGACAGAATTCAGAAGGCTTGAACTCTTTGCTACTTCTTTAAGTTTAATAAGGTCTAGTAATATTTTTCTGCATTGTAGGAATGCTTGCAATACCTACATGCAATTTACTTGTTTGAGTTTGAAGATGAAATTATGGTGTTTCACATGAGGTGGGAGGATAGCTGTTTTTCAGAAATGATTGACTAGGTAGAAACAAGACTAACTTTTAAAATTGAAAACAAAGAATTAAAATAATTTTGAAAGGAAAATTTGTTCATAGTACAAGATGAGAAAATTATTGAATATGGAAGACCAAGAACTTTAAAATCATAGAATCATAGAATAGTTTGGGTTAGAAAGGACCTTAAGATCATCTAGTTCCAGCCCTACTGCCATGGGAAGGGACACCTCCCAGAAAACCAGGTTGCTCCAAGCTCCATCCAACCCGGCTTTGAACACTGCCAGGGATAAGGGAGCCACAGCTACCTTGGGCAGCCTGTCCCAGTGCCTCACTACTCTCACAGTGAAGAACTTCTTCCTAATATCTGACCTGAACTCCCACTGTTTTAGTTTAAACCCATTAACCCTTGTCCAATCACCTCAGCCTCTGATGAAGAGTCCCCTTTCCAGCATCCTTGTAAGTCCGCTTCTATATCGGAAGGCTGCTATGAAGTCTTCACACAGCTGGTTTTTCCCCAGTCTAAGCAGCCCCAGCTTTCTCAGCCTTCTTTTAACAATGGCTGAGTGGCATTTGAATTACAAAGTAGACCAAAGATTTACCTGTATAGAATCGTACACATATGATTCATATACATATAGATTCATATGCATATAGAATCATATACATATAGAATCAAATATATTGAGTATCCTGAAAATGGATGGTATTTCTTTTTCCATAATGAGCTCCCTCCAAACTAAACATGTTGCTAAAAGTCTGGTTTAAGTAGTTAAAGGCTTTTAAGCAGTGAAAGAGACAGAAAGGCTCTTAAGCAGCACCTGCATTTACATTAGATTCATTTAAAAGGCATTTGTGAAATGATAAGTAGAAGCATAATCAAATGACGGAGAAATGAAGAAATAGCAACTAATTCATCTGGTAACTTTCAAAAGCTTTTCTGGGTATAGAATGTTAATGACAGTCACTTCTGGTCTTCTTTGAGCCTTATGTCATGAGAGCAATTTTTGATCAAATATATGAAAATATATATACTGCATCCTAGTATAAAGTGAAACAATCATCCAGAATTCATGACTTTTGTGGCTAGCTCACTTTTACAAAAACAGCTTGTGAAAAAATAAGGCATCGTGAAACAACAACAACAACAAAAAAAGTATAACCTTTTAGCAGTACTTTCCCACTTTCACACTTTTTCTATAACATTTACATAACTTTTATCCAAAGTGATCTGTTCATATAGGTGAAGCATGAGATTAAAAACATACTATCGTACAAAATCCACATGTTCCTTCTGGACTCTGTTACACTTAATCTAGAATTAGAAATGCATTTAGAGCCTCTGTTCGACACAGCTATGTTGCCTAGCCTGTAAAATGAGAAAGCCCATAAGAAACTGTTTGCATTGGGAAGTTTAAAAGCATCTCCTTTTTCATTATGTGAATATTTTTAAAGGAGTTGAAAAGGAAAGTATAGCAGCAACAGAAGATACTGGGAAGAGCTTTAATGTTCTGAATAACATTACATTAATTTAGACCGTATTTTATAACATATGCAGAACTCAGGTTGAGGCATCTTCCACTTAACCTTCCCCTGCTCTCAATAACACACAACATATTAGAAATTATTTATAAGATGATGGTTCTTTTGAGATTAAATTATTTCAAAGCCAGGTATCTTTAAAGCAAATAATTAGGTAAAGAAATGAAAGGGGAAGAGCTCTGTGCAAAATCAGTTCATTGTTTGTCTGTAATATTTTTACTTGGAAAATGAACTGCATTGTTCTTCCTCTCCTTTTGTTCCATTACAGTTACCATTCCAATTCTGTCCGAACTCAAAACAGCTTGCCAAAAAAACAGCAATCAAGGCTTGACTGTTGTCTCAAAGGAATGTATATTTGTGAAAAGTGTTTATGTCAAGATTTTACTTTTATAAATTTTGAGCCCTACCTTGCTGCACTAGTACTTTTGAGTGATTTTATTCATAGATCAAAGTACTACTCAACAAACGTCCAGGGATTGTTTATATAAAGATCAAAGATATACATAAGCAGGGCAAACTTATCAAGTGTAATTGCACCAGGGTCCACAGCTTACTGAGCCCAGGAGACAGATTCTGAAGATTAGGAAAGGCAGCCTCAGCACTAGTGGCCTTGTGTTACATTGCTTGTGCTAGCACGAGTGCCAGCTGTGCTATGCCATGATCCTTTCTTGCACTCAAGAATCCTAACAGTATTTCTCTCCTTTGATGCCAGCCCGCTAAGTTGTTTACACATACTCCCAGTATTTCCAGTATGTCATTACTATATACTGAAAACAGACTTTATATCCCAGGTATGTTTTTTTAATCATTGTCTTACTAGAGATGCAGCAATTTCTTTTATGCCAAAAGGCCTTTCCTTTGAATTTTCTTTGCATTTTTCCTTTGGTAAATTATCGTCAGTCATCCTCTGATAGGGCTTATATTTGATAAAGAGGAATTTCATTTTGAATTGAAAATGTGACATCCACTAAGAAGTAGTTCTCATTGCATGTAGCTGCAGGGAGAGGAGAACTCATTTGGAACCTACTCAGAAGTGTTAATCCAAGTGGAGAGAAACGTTGAAAACTGTGAAAGCCTAAAGTTCCACTGGACACTGAAAAACCTCAGTCCTGGGCTGTGAATACTACTCATAATAATTCTGAAAGCCAGGCATACTGTCAGACATGAAACAGAGAATCATACAATTGTAGCATCATTTAGGTTGTAAAAGACCTTTAAGATTATAAAGTCCAACCATTGTACACTCCCAAGTTCACTGTTCCACCATGTCCCTAAGCAGCACACCTATACATCTTTTAAATACCTCCAGCGATGGTGACTGACTCCACCACCTCCCTGTGCAGCTTGTTCCAGGGCTTGACAACCTTTTTGGCAGAGAAATTTTTCCTGATATCCAGTATAAGTCTCCCCTTCTGCAACTTAAAGTCTTTTCCTCTTGTCCCATTGATTGTTTCTTGGGAGAAGAGATGGACCCCAGGTCACTGCAACCTTCTTTCAGGTAGTTGTAGAGGATGATAAGGTCTCCCTGAGCCTGCTTTTTCTCCAGGCTAAACAACTCCAGTTCCCTTAGCCTCTCTCCCTAAGACTTATGCTCCAGATCCTTCACCACCTTCATTGTCCTTCTGAGGAGCCCAAATCTGAACAGAATATACAAGGTGTGGCCTCATCAGCACTGAGTACAAGGGGACAATCACTGTCTTAGGTCCTGCTGGCCACAATATTTCTGATAAAAGTCAGTATGCTTTGGTGGATCCTATCCAGCCACATAGATGTGTGTGTCAAAGTGGTGTAGCAGGTGGAGCAGTTGTAGCAGGTTGCTGACTATTTCCCCTTCTTCATTCTACTCCCCATCCCTGCCTTCTAGCTCAGGGGTCTGGTTACTTGGACAACAACTGGTATTACTATTAAAGACTGAGGCAATGAAGGCATTAAGTAGATCAGCCTTTTCCTCATCCTTTGTCACTATGTTTCCCCCTTTATTTTTTCCAATAAAGGATGAGATTCTCCTTAGCCCCCCTTTTATTGCTAGTGTATATGTAAAAACATTTTTTTTTTTGTCTTTTATGGCTGTAGCCAGATTAAGTTCTAATTGGGCTTTGGCCATTTAATTTTTTGTTGGCATAGCCTCATGACATCTTTGTAGTCCTCCTGAATTGTCTGCCCCTTCTTGCTAAGGTCATAAACTCTCTGATTTTATCTTGAATTCCAAATGAAGCACTCTGTTCAGCCAGGCCAGCCTTTCTCCCCACCAGCTCATCTTTTGGCACATGGGAATGGCCTGCTCCTGGGTCTTTAAGATTTCCATCTTGAAGAAAGTCTGGCCTTCCTGGACTCCTTTAACCTTCAGGACTGCTGAAACATGTTATGTGCACAGTCTTTTTAATCAGAAATAACGTGCAGGTGGTTTTTCCACAAAGCGTCCTGTGTTCGGCAGTAGCAGTCATTTTCCTCCATCTCAGTAGCTGGTGCAGTGCTGTGGTTTTGACTTTTGGCCCAGACATAGCGCTGATAACGCCGATGTTTTTAGCTACTGCTTAGAATGTTTAGACTGACCAAGGACTTTCTGAGCCTCATGCTCTGCCAGGGAGGAGGAGAAGCCGGGAGGAAGCAGAGACAGGACGCCTGACCCAAACTGATCAAAGAGGTATTCCATACCACAGCACGTCATGCCCCGGATGTAACGGGCAGTTACCCGGAAGGGCTAGATCACTGCTGGGGTGGGGCTGGGTCCCGGCCAGTGGTGAGCCGTTGTATTCTCTTCCCTTGTTATTTCCCTTATCATTATTGTTATTGGTGGTAGCAGCAGTGGTTTGTGTTATACCTTAGTTGCTGCACTGTTCTTATCTCAACCTGTGGGAGTTTTATTCTTTCGATTCTCCTCCCCATCCCTCCAGGAGCTGAGGGAGGAAGGAGGGGGGGAGCGAGTGAAAGACTGCGTGGCTGGGCTTAAACCACAACACAAGGTTTTGGTGGTTTTTTGTGAGTGGGGTTTTTTGCTGTTTTTTTTTTTTCCTTCTTAAATTGGAATGTTTTCATACAGGAAGCAATATATCAGAGGGAATAAAATCACTGGTTTCGTCCACAGATGATTATTTTTTATTGTCAACCATTTTCTGTCTTTTTTTTTTTAAGCAGTTTTCCACTTAAAAAGTCATCTCCAGTTGACAGATAAACTGTCTAAAAAGAAATCACTTTTGTCAATCACTGAGTTTCCAAAAAATCTTCCTTGTGTGACTCTGTTCTCATACTGGGAGTCGTAAATATAAATTTAGGTGTGAAAAGGGAGTCTTTCCTTGCAGGTAAAGAAAAAAATATTGTCAATAGTTGAGGTTGATACCTGTGGTTTCCGGATTTATCTCACAGTGCTGAGTGATGTTTCAGGCAGATATGAAAGCAAGGTACCGGGTCAGCAAGAAGATCATTATGCCTCAAGGTTTTACAAGGAAAAGTAAATTCCTGTGTTTCTACCCACCCCTGTTCTCAGAGTATTTTCTCGAGGATCAAATGGCACTATGGAGATGGGACATTCAGAAGTTTTATACTTTAGTCTGGGACCCAGACAAATGAGAAAGCAGCAACAGAAACAATGAAAGGTTATTTCATTTTGTTGCTTTCCACATTGAACTATTACTCCAAGTTAATTTATGAAGCTAAGAGACAACAGAAGTGTTAATATTAAATATATATATATGTACGTGTGTGTGTGTGTGTATAAGCATAAAACCAAGAACCTCGATTCATTATTCTTTGTGAACACAGGTATGTCATCCTTTGGGGAAAAAAAGAAAAATCAAACTATGAAACAATATAACTTTCTGGAAGTAGAATGTTTTGTAAATAAAGCATAGGGGTATTTAATAAATCTTTACCATCCTTTGTAAAAGAAAGAATATATGTGTGTGTTTGGCAGCAGTTCATGAGTTATGAGAACTGACCAAAAACCTCTTCTTATCCCAGAGTAAGCTTCAAGGCAAAGTAATGGGAACATGTACAAATGTTTCAGATAGATAGTCTCCTATTCTTGTAGCTCTAGCTGATCTTGAACACATTCAGTCTTGAATTAATAGTTTGAGAAACTGAAATCAGCTTGACTTGAATTCATTTGGTAGCAAAGGAAAGCAGCCTGACTAGACAGGGGTATGTAATACATGTAGAAGTTATATCTGTGAAATCAGTTATCGCCATAAACTGCACTTGCTAGCATGAGAGAGTTAAAGAGAAAGCTCCTAATGGTGACCTGATGTTCATACCTTTATAGCATACATAGCTCATCAATGGTAATAAATAGTGTTGGTATGAAGTAGATTTTACACCCTGTAAAATGTATTTGAATATTCAAGCATGTTCCTATTCTGCTTGAAGAGAAAACTCAGATCTGTTTCAAGAGTTAATTAGAAATACAATAAAAAGCATTCAGGTAGTCTAGAGTTAAGGATACTCTTAAGCAACACAGAAGACCCATATTCAAGACATTGCTATTCCCTAGTGTGAGCCACAATGTGTATCTTTATCCATACCTTTATTCACTGTCCTAATTCACACCTATTAGAAAGGGGGTTTCTTTCCTAACATTTCAGTCTCTGATGGCGTCTTTTGGTTTACGTAAGTTAAGGTATAGGGGACAAAGCAAGACAGATACCCCTCAGCTTTATCTGAGAATATTCCCGGCTGACTCTTCCATGACAGTCAACTTGTAATTTTAAAGGTACCCCTTAACATTACAAACTCAGAATATCATAACATAGGTCACAAGTCTTTTTAAACACTCTGGAGCTGTGCACCCTATTTGGTAAAAAGAGCATAGAAATGGAAATAGAAATAATAGAAATAGAAATATATAAATAGAAATAGAAAGAAATAGAAATAATAGAAATATAGAAATAGAAATAGAAATAAAGATAGAAATCAGAACAGTATTAATTAAGCTCTTTCTTTCCCCTCCCAGCTGTAATGAAGAATCTGTTAAAAACTGTAAGTTGTAAAAGATTCTGGCCTAGTTAGAACAGCAGTGGTGGGTGGTCATGGGTTGTAGCTTTGCAGTGAAGACATTAGAAGAGAATTTAAGGAAGCAGTGAAGGATAGACAGGAGCAATATGCTGTGCCATGCTAGACTACTTATTTAACTGTTTTTGTAGCACAAGGACATAGGTTATGAGTTTCCTGGTTTTCTGTTTTCAGTGTAATACGAAGTGATGGACCTGGAGGCAAAAAACTGTAGAGCTAATGAACTTCAGAATAGAGAGAAGCCCAAAGCTGGTATAAGCTTTTAGGAAGTGAGTTTCAGTTTTCTGTTAGCCTGAGAGCAGTGAGGATTTCTATCAGACAGAAGAGGTCAAGGGTGAGAATTCTCAGCTAGATCAGACCTGATTATAAGGGGTGTGACAGAAATGGAAATTCTTCTGACATATACAGCATAGTCTTTTCAGAGGCAAAACAGACTCACAATGCAACAGCCAACAAAAAACTCATTTGTGTGGGCTTTCTATTACTGTCTATTCTTTTAACCCTATCTGTGCACAGGGGTAGCACAGCAACTGCTTACCAAAAGCTGTAAATGAAGCATAGTAACTACATCTTTCTAAACGTGACTTTTTAAAATACTACTTTTTTAAACTGAAGACGTATGTATTAAACCAGGAATATATTTCCCAGGCACAGCTACAAGTCAGGCAGAGAGGGGATTCAGAGCAGCCTTGAGCAGAAGGACTTGGGGGTGTTGGTTGATGAGAAACCGAACATGGGACAGCTTCAGTGTTGCACTCACAGCCCAGAAAGCCAACCATATCCTGGGCTGCATCAAAAGGAGCGTGACCAGCAGGTCGAAGGAGGTGA
>WYDI02037730.1:0-18505 GCA_009867235.2 Psittacus erithacus | reverse complement strand
CTCCTCCCAGGGCAGAGCATGAGGCTCAGAAAGTCCTTGACCAATTGTAAACATTCTAAGCAGTAGCTACAAACATGAGTATTATCAGTACTGTTCTCAGGCTGAAAGTTAGAAATACAGCACTGCACCAGCCACTAAGAAGGAGAAAAAATGACTGCTACTGCTGAACCCATGACACCTATGCAATTTTTGTGAGCAATTAAGTTCAGTTAAATGGTATAGATGAAGAAATGATAGAGCATATTGCTGGAATCTCTGCTAGATTCAGAAGTATGGCGCTGCTACATGTAGGTTAACATGTTCTTAACCCATGAACATTGCTTTCTAGTAGCTGTTTCTTATCCTTGTGACACATTTTATTTTATACCCTGTTGCAAGTGGATTAAGAGATTGCTCTTTTATATCTCAAACTTGCATTTTTTAGGTGAAATCTGCTTCTTAAATATTATACTATCATGTTTTGGCAAAACCTTGTAGTAGACATATTTCCTGCTGGTGTTTGAACAATTTTTTTAAAATATGGGATTGGTGACCTAAAATAATCTATTTGCACTGGAGAAATAGTTAAATGTGTCCCATTAAAAGCTTAAGAAAGGAAATCTGTCCTGTAAAAAGTTGAGAAATGTTGCAGCTTCCACAGTAAGGTAAGTAATTCTGTAGTCATCCCTAGTAATTAAAAAAACCCCAAAGTCCCCAATCTTAAACTTTACCAAAAATATGATCTCAGTAATGCCTACATTTTTAGATTTTGATTTCAGAAAATCATAGCTTACCAAGAATTTAACCCACAGATCCAACATATGAAAGTATTTGCTGCGTGTAGCCCTAGATTTGAATTCTGTTTTGTCTCCTAATTGCTTCTAGTGATTCTTAAACTGTGTAAGTAGGTGATTCATACCTATAAATAGGGCTTAGCAATATTCCAAGAGGGAAAATATGGGATGCATACCTAATGCATCGTTTTGTTGTGTTGTGTGGTTTTGTTGAAACTGTCTGCTACTGGAATATCTTACGGTTTACTGATGAAGAAGTTCTTTCAGAGAATAGAAATTGTCATACATTTCTTGGGCAAATGTTCTAAGTATGAAGAAAACATGCAAACAGAACAGTCCAGCTATATTTGCAACTATATGTGGCACTTCAGATACTCAGCTTTCTGTTCTTAGACTTCTAGCTGTCTGTGGAGATAGATAGCAGCTCTTTCATGTTTTAGACAAGTTAGGAACATCACTAGTGTCGTGGGTTCAGCAGTAGCAATAATTTTTCTTCTCTTAGTAGCTGGTGCAGTGCTGTGTTTTTGACTTTCAGCCTGGGAACAGCGCTGATAACACCGATGTTTCTAGCAACTGCTTAGAATGTTTAGTCTGACCAAGGACTTTCTGAGCCTTATGCTCTGCCAAGGAGGCTTGTTTGAAAATTAGCGGAAACTAAGATGTGTTAAATGCGATCATTCTATTCTAATTCACTTCAGTATGGAAGGGTCATTCTGAAAAGAGCTGTTGTGGTTTAAGGCCTGCCACACAGCTCACTCACTGCCCCCCACCTCGTCCCTCGGCTCCCGGAGGGATAGGGAAGAGAATCGAAAGAATACAACTCCCACAGGTTGAGATAAGAACAGTCTATTAACTAAGGTATAACACAAATCACTACTGCTACCACCAATAATAATAATAATAAAGGAAATAACAAGAAAAGAGAATACAACGGCTCACCACCGACCGATACCCAGCCCCACCCCAGCAGAATCTCCAGCCCTTCCAGGTGACTGCCCGTTACATTCTGGGCATGACGTGCTGTGGTATGGAATACTTCTTCGGCTAGTTTGGGTCAGGTGCCCTGTCTCTGCTTCCTCCTGGCTTCTCCTCCTCCCTGGCAGACCATGAGGCTCAGAAAGTCCTTGGTCAGTCTAAACATTCTAAGCAGTAGCTACAAACATTGGTGTTATCACTGCTGTTCCCAGACCAAAATCAAAAACACAGCACTGCTCCAGCTACTAAGAAGGAGAAAAATGACTGCTACTGCTGAACCCAGGACAAGAGCGTTCACAAAAAATAATAGTAAATGGTTCAAATGAATGTGTTGAATTTAGGTGGTTGAGACTTCTTATTTACTTATTTATGAATTCTGGTTCATGGAATCATCAAGGTTTTGACTACATTGTCAGAGCCTTGGAAAACTATTAATCCCATTAAATGATTGAGGAAATGGTTACAAGTGCAGTGGAAGAAGGAAACTACATTTTGTTATTAATTCTGATTGCCATCACATGAAGATTTTTAAAATGTGTAAGTTTTTGTTGATGTAAGCTCTTCCCTGTGTGTAGTTATCTTGCTTCATTAATTTTTTATTATTTAGTCTTCTACATTTATACAGGCTTGGTATATTATTGAAAACAGGCAAGGATTAAAACAGAAATAATCAGTTCTAGGTGGATAAACTTTGCAGTATTTCTTGCCTTTTTAACAAATATACTCGGTCTTATATTGAAGTTTATAGTTTACTATAAACATAATATTTCAACATTTTGTTTCCTATTAGTGCTGATAAGTACTCAGTAAGATGTAGTGTCAAAGGGGAGTGAACCATACCACTCTTATCAGAAATAACTATTTTTCTTAAAAGCTTAATAGGTGCAAAAAAAGCAGTGTCATTCTTCTGCTAAGCCTTTTGTCTCATGTTGTGTATTGTCACTGCTGTATGACCTTTTTAAAATGACATTTCTTTTTGAATCTCTACATTGCATTGGAAATCAATTTCTGAGAATAAAAGAACAATTCTTAAATTCTCAAAAATTCAAAAATTTTTGAGAAGTGGCATGCAAGGAAGAGTACCAAATTTCTTATAACCCTGTTTAGACTACCATAAATTTTCTTAGTGTTATTTTTGTGTGCTGGATTATCAGGTCCCAAACAATTTTGGGACAGCTTTGCTAAATTTTCTTTGCTAAAACTGCAAGCAGTCAGCATTAATGAAGCTGGTTTAGCCTTGTTTTTGCAGTGACAATTAGTTTACTAATAGGAGTTTCTCCAATTTAATTTTACTCATCTAAAAGAAAGACATCTAGTCTGGTATTCATCTGGCCAACCTAGTGGACTCAACAGTTGAATATAGTTATTTGAACAAAAAAGATGTGACATATGCTGCACAAGATGAGTCCTCTGTCTGTGTTATAAAAAAACATGCATTAATTAAACAAGTGAAAGCAAAAATTCATTATACAGTCCAAAGATAGCTTCAGATGGTTATACAAGTGCCAAAATGTCTGGCATTGAACTATTTGGATGAACTTTGGATACTAGTGGTCGAACAGTGCTGCTGTTAACCTGTTGTGCACCATAGAATTGAAGGTGGCAAAATATGTTTATGAACTAAGAGTGTGTGAGCATTATACTTTAACTGCTGAATATTTGTCTGTGCATACTTTAAGTTTGAGTTCTTTTCAGATCAGATTTTATACCATCTCACTATAATTTTGTGTTTTAGCTCTTGCATCCCAACCTTTTCTGTTTATCATGTCAGAAAAAAAAGCTTGAATTATGGTAGGTACCCAAAATAATTATGTTCCTACAGTTTTGTAAAACACTATCATTTGAGCATCATAGCATTCACCAGCCTAAATGCCACCACCAAAGTACTTTATGAAAAGGTAGCATATGTCTTTGAAGAGGTAACAGAAAATCTTGTAATTCAACCCAAAACCCAAAACTGCATAAGAAATCAAGACTCACTAGTCTTGGTGCTCGCAGGATTGTTTACTTTGACTACAGTGTGTTTTTTCTCTATATGGAAGAGTTTTAACTTGAAATTAAAATGTTGACAGCGAAGTCTTGGTTAAAAAGTAACCTCCCTGTAGTGATTGTTAGGACTTCTAATTTGTAATTGTTTGTAAATCACTGTAATGATTTCTAAACTGAAAAAAATAGATTTTAGGAAGTATAAAACAAAGTAACTGAAAAAAAGAGTTGTAAGGAGAATGCAAACTGCTACTGTCATCATGGCAGTTTAATTCATTTTCCTTTACAGCTACATCAGTTTAGAAACATTTTCAGGGACAGTTACTGTATGTCAGCTGAGAACAGAAATATCTTAAGAGAGGTCAACTTGTTCATTTGCTATAAATTTCCCATATCCTAAGACTGAAAATTTTAAATGTTGAGAGTTTTTCTTTATTCAATATAATAGAAAAATGAAAGATGTTAGTTGTCTTACATTATCCAGTATTCTTGATTTATGTCTAGGTTAGTATCCGCATACCTGAAAAGTTATGTCAAAGGAGATGGACTTGGAAGAGATAAATGATTCACTTTGCTCCAAAACTTTTTGTGAAGGGCTCCTCATTAGTGGAGCCTAGGATGAAACCAGGCTAGTCTACAAAGGTTCATTATTTCATTGCTTAGAAGTAATGTGGTAAAAAGAGGCAGTTTTAGGTTCTTGTATTACAAGGGAAGCAGAATTGCAATACTTGACTGAGATGATCATGACGATCTCAATTTACTTCAGCCATTTGCATTTAGTTTACTTATTTTGGTGTTTATCTACACTCTATAGCCAATGGAGAGAAATATGTACTTTAAGCCATGGTTCATCTGACTTGTATCAGATGTCTACAGCAATATGGCATGGATCATGCTTCAGAAGTGCTTCATAGTGCCCATCCTGTGTTTCCATAAAGGCTCTTTACATATAGAATAATGTGCAGTAAACTGGGGCAAGGCAGAATCTGAAATTTGGCCTTCTTATGTGCTTTCATTACTAGGAAGGCAGCCCAAGACTTTTTTCCCTGTTATGTGGTTGCCAAAAATGAATTTGACATGAAGGGAAAAACAAAATTCGTGAGAAAATCATCTCTGTATAGCAGCAATGTAATAAAATGTGCATTCCTTTCTTTTTTCATAGATGTACTTGATCTCTTTTAAACAGAACTTATCACAAACTCAATTCTTGTCTTAATATTTTATAACCTTAAGCCTTATAAAACTTTAACTCTAATATAAAAGTTTAATACATCAGTGGAAGATAGTTGCTGAATAAGAATGTTTTGAAAGGGGTTCTTTAGCACAAAGAAGGAAGCACTGAAGTAATTTGTGAATATTTCATGTTACAAGAACCAGCCACAATGTCAACCTTCATTTTTTCACAAAAATACCATCAAAATGTTAGTTATAACCTTTGGAAAAGGTTATTTTAATAATAACAAGCATAGAAGTATATGGAATGTTTGCAAGCCTTTGGGTTTTTAGTATGCATGTTTCTGATGTCAATTAAAAATGTCATCATTCAAGGATAAGTGCATTTTGAAATAGGCATTGGTAAAAGCTTTACCCTCCAGAAAGTATTTTAAAGGAAAACAAATAAGGGGGAAATTATTGATATGTATTTCAGACTGAAGTCTTTGTAAAACCCCATTTTATTCTGAGAGTTAGATCGCTGAACTAATTTTCAGTTCCTTCCAACAGAAGATACCATTTTGCTTCGCTGCACTGGTCCTATTAAAATTAAAACCAAAAATAATGAATGACAAGAACAAAAAACTTCTAAGAAATGAATCATCCCTGAGGCCAAGGGTGTTTGGTCACAGCTGGACCGGGTAGTCCTAATTATGCCAAATAGGTTGCTTCAAGCCATGCCTGGTGGTCCTATATTGATAAAATCTTGCCTTACTAGTATGATTCCTGGCTATCCAATGGTTTTGTGTTGAATCCTCAACTTACAAATAGAAATGTGTGACATCTGGTTTCAATGTGTCTTTGCTTCCTCTCCATGCCCCAGTGGCTCTGTAGTTTACAGCAGTATGAAATACAGATCACTTTTCCACTGACTGCACAAGTTTTGACAAACATTAATGTTAAGGAGGGTTGTATGCAGAATAAAGGAAACAGCTTCCCAAATTATATTTCTCTCTTTTTTCCTTTCTCTCACTGTTTTTCTTCTTGTTCCACAGCATTGAGCTGTATTGCTGTCGTTGCCTCAAGAAAATACTGCTTTATAAACTGCAAATGTAATAAAATTACTCATCATGACAAATGAATTAAGTCAGTGTTGCCTATTAAGTCCATGTGATAGCTGCAGTACGTACTGTGCTGTACTGAAAAAAAAAAAGAGCGTAGCTTCTGCAGGTACTATTCTACCAATTCTTCCTACAAGTAAATCAGACAGCCATGAATTGCTTTCCTCTTTAAAAGTATTCATAAAGTCTCTATGATGAGTTTTCTGTGGAGGCAAAAGTTGCCCAGAGTGCTGGAACCCTGCACAGCTTCTGTGTACCAATTTTTCTCTTATTATTAGAAACGGTCTGATTCTAATTTCTCTCTACACAAATTTTCATGGGGACTTTGAGAAGGTTTGATTCAATTAAAAATAAAATTTGCTTTTCATTTTACATCTGGAAGGAGATGAGTTGAAGGATATCACTAATAACTGACTTCCTAAAGGAATACAAAGTGCAGGAAAGATGGAATGAGGGATAGAATGCTTGCAAAGGCATCTGCTCAGCATCATCTTAAATCTATGGCATGTGATTCAGAAGATGATTATAAGAAATACTTATTTCAAATATAATCAGTGTGGTGGTATGTTGTGCATATAAACCACACATAGACACATACACAAAGAGATCATTTTTTCATTCTCACAGAGTGAGGATATCGAAAAACTCTCAGAAAAAAAACCTGCCTGTAGTTTAAGTTTTTACAAAAAGTATGATCTTTATTAAGAAAGTAAAATGTGAATGCTAAAATAAATAAGATTAAAATTAAATCACTATCGCATTGCCTTTTCTGACAAGTTAAAGACAAAAACCTGCTGACAGATCAAAGATCCCAGCATCTGCTTTAGGAAGTAGCTGCTGACATAAGAATATCAAATGCTTTACTGGACTTTGTAAGAAAAAGAAAATTATCTGCTATGAATCCAGAGTTTTCTTCTAAGTGGTAATAGCCAATTTAGTCCATTGTTTTTTGTGTCAGAATTATTTTCCAGTCTCCTTGAGTCCGCAGTTTTCAACACTGAATTTTATCTAATTTTCTTAACATTCACATGTGTTGCTTAGTCATTCAGAAATGTGAGGTCTTTCTTATACCATTATGATTAGGTTAGATTTGATTATAACTAATAATTTAAATAAAAGATTTTACATACTATTTTTTCTTGGGAAAATAACTAACAACAAACCCAGCAATGCAGATTGTTCAGGGATGCCTCTATAGCAGTCTCTTAATTATGCAAAATGGCCATTCATTCCAATCCTTTTTCTGCCTTTTAGCTAGTTATTAATTCATTAAAGATCTCCTTCTTCCTTTAAAACATAATAGGCTATTTCAGAGATTTTGATGGGAGAACTTCAGAAAAGTTTTATTGGAAAAACAGAGTACATACTGCTCATAACTTATTCACATACTTGCAGATCCCTTTACATGGCTCAACTAAAACTTGTAAGGGCAGGATTTCTTCCATGGAAGACAGTTTTGAGACTTCCGAATGTAACATATATTCAAGTGTGTATAGGAATGATGTTCCTTGTAATAAAATTCAGACAATGGCTAGATCTCTTTTTAAAGTTGGTGTCACACAAAGCTGATTTAAGTAATAGCTTGTACTATAGAACTAAGACTTTAGCAATTTGATACGTATTTCATAGAAAACTAGTCAATGAATAAAAAATTATCCAGACAATTTATTATTTTGAATTTCATAAATGTATACCATACTCTTTCTTTCAGAGATTTCATTTTGTGACTACTTGACAGGTTTTGTTTCCAGTAAAAAAAAGACATCTGGTCAGAGAACTTACATGCGTTCCTCTGTGACTGAACTCTGCTGTAAATAGAAAATGAGATAGGATACATGTAAAAAAAAAAAATAAAAAACCCAAAAACTGATGAAGTGTGGGGTTTTCTATGTTTTTTTTTAAACCTTGTTAAATGCAGTTTAAACACTTGGTTTTTACACAGTTTCTTTTCAGACGTGATTCATTCTTTCAGTGTGTGGTACTATAATATTTTTGCTATCAATTTCTTGTTCTTTGCTACAGGTTTCTATCATTGACAGTATTATAAGCAAAGGGAGAGATATGCTAAAATACAGACTTGACTTTTAGTAAGTATATCCAAAGTTCTTTTCTTTTTCAGAAACACGAGATTATGAAATTAATTATATTTAATTTCTGTTATCAGATGTTTAATAATGATTGTTAAAACCTCATAGCCTTCGGCTTTTGTTAGTACAAGGAGATATTGTGACATCTCTCACATAGATCATTTGGTGCTCAAGGAAGCTCATTTGAACTAATTAAGATTTACAAAAGTGGTTCATTTACAAAAGGAAAATATTAGCTTCCTCATGATTTTGTATTTCTCATACACATAACAAAGCATCTTTTGGAAAGGAAAAGCAAAAGGGAGGAAGACAGGAGTAATTTAGATACCACTGAAATGTTCTCAGCATTTGGTTATTCTCCGCATGAAAGGTCTATTTCAGTATACTGTCTCCTAAGATTAATGCCATCAGAAGATATGCAATCAGATAGTCTGTTACTGACAAGGTTGGGTGTCGGAACTGTCTATTTTGGGGGATTTTTGTTTGTTTGTTGTATTTATTTAACTTCTAAGTTACTTAACAGAAAAACAAACAAAAAAAATCTTTAACGCCAGAATTCTGATAGATACTACTATTTCTCAGTATTGTCTCTGGAGTCTTCTGGAAGCTTCTAATTTTTCTTACAAATGCAGAAAAACAGTATGAGAGATTCTTCCTTTTAAACAGATCAGTTCAGCTTCTTGGTTATTAATATTTTGATGTCATGTTTGTATAATGCAGTAACCGATCAACAATTGCAGAATCACAAGAATTTGTAATATGGTGGTGAGTTAAGCCGCTAATGAATTCTGTTTCTGTATTAATTTTAGCCAAATTGAACTTAAAAGAAAATCTTAAATGAAAGAAGCAAGCCCTTACATTGCAATTTACTTTCTTATAGGAAAGTGAGAGAGTCTCAGAATTATTTGGGAAAGTTTGCATTTGTTCCTTCTAGGCTTATTTTATTTTATTTTTTTTTAACATTATTAGTGCTGACTAAAGGATTGTAAAGGCCTTCATAACAGCCCAGATTAAAAACAATTCTGAAAAAAAAAAGTTGTGCACTGGATAAACAAACACACTTTGGATTGCTGAAGTGGATATAACCTGATTTTGTTTCTTAACTTCAAATTGTCTAAAAAAAAAGAAAGTAATTTTTATAATTGCCTGTAGTCTGTAGATGCTGTTGTGTTTTGGACAGACTCAAAAGCTGTGAATTCCAGTATGTAATCCCCACTTCTCTCTCCCAAAGAATGTTTGTTTTGTATTAATATTGACCTATTGATCATATATACCTTTCAAATTCATCACTGAAAATAAATCAGAAAACAGAAAAGTGCTGTTTGCACTCTTTCTGAAGTATGAGGCTTCATTCAGAAAATAATACCATCCTGAAAACTTAATGTTTGAGTCCCACCAATTTACATAGAGATCTATTTGCTTTCTTTAATAAGAGCTTACATAAATAATCTTAATTTCAGTTGCTCTTCACCAATACACAGGAAAAAAGATCACCTATCTATTACTCTTCCTAAGCAACATCTTTACAAAATTTAGTAATATTTTTATTTTTGCTGCAAGTGACAAGTAAAATTTTATTGCAACTTCTGATCAGTGTATCAAACAGAATTGAAAAAGCCAGTTCTCTTGCTTCAAGGAAGCTCTTGAAGCTGTAGTGTTAAAAAAGTGAAAAAATAGTCAATAGCTTAACTTTTTAAATATATATTAATGTTCAGAATGCTCTGTAGAAAAAAACAAAGTAAGGCTTTACCAGAGAGATTGCTCGTGAATATACAGCTTGAAGTCTAGGAGCTGTTAAAAGTCATCAGTAGTTTTCCGTGTTGTCAATAAGTACGATAAAATGTGTGTATGAGTTTGGGGGCCAAATTAGTGTTGGCATTTCTCATTCTGCCAAATAAGCAAGTGTGGGCAAAAGATATTTCCTGCCTATGTGCCTCCCCATTATGTCTGCAAAGGAGTCTATATGTGGCTCTCAGCCTTGACTAAGCCCTCCTAGCTTTAGGAATCTACTTCAGGTCTGAAGATGAGGAACGTCAGAGCTTCCCTTAATGGCAGCAGGAAAAGGAAAGTATTTCCAAGTAATCTATCTTATTTTAGGTCCATTGCACTCAGCTAATTCAGTGTGATGAATTGAGCCTTTCCCTGTAAGTACCTTCAGCATTCTGACTTCTTCGAAGGGAGGCAAGAGAAAAATAGGGGAACATATAGTAGTGTTTTAAAAGGTACACAGTCAGCCTCCATTCATGGAGATTCGGGAAGACTGAGAAATCACACCCAGCAGACACTTCTAAGTCTGTTCCTGTCTAAGTCATTTCTCTCAGGTCACTACTACACAATGACATGGGGCACCATGTGGAATACTACTTGAAGCAAGTACACTTGTGCACTTCTGTGAGTCCAAGATTATTCCAGAAAATTTGATCTGCTGTGGTAATAAGTTTCTTGTAGGCTTCTCTCCCCTCTGTTTTACCTCCATGAACAATAAAGGAAGATGAAGGAACGTGAACATTAAAGGAAGGTGCAAGTAAAATTCAGTATCAGGCAGATTTAATGGCATTTGGGAACAGCTTTATTATGGACAAAAAACCCCCAGATAGGTATAGATTTTTTCCTTCTAATTTAGAAGCATAAATCTGCTTACCTTCAGTGAGACTGCTAGTCTCAGGATTTCAAGTACCTTTTTTGAAAAATGTGTGAGATTTTAGAAATTCAGAAATTATCATATACTTTTTACTAATTCAACTGAATAAATTTGGTGTGTCAGCCACATTTAACTGAGTGTTCTGCATTCATATATGTTCAATGCTGCAAAGCTGTCAACCATTATGATGTTTATTCTTAGCATAATAATAGAATAAACTGAGTGAGTGTGCCTGACATCAGAAGAAACTATATAAAAGCAAACTGATGTCCTTACACATGAGTATACATAAAGAGTTCCACAGAGCAAAGCTCTAAAAAGGCACTCTTTGGAGATGTACTGAAATGTTGCAATGGCTATTTCTTGTATAAACATGGACTGGCAGAAAAAAAAAATACGTGTTTTTAAACCAGAGAACAGGTTTATGTAGACTTAAATATTACAAGGTTAGTAATTCTAAAGGAAGTAAACCTAAACTGCCATGTATTGGAAACCCATGAATAAGGATTAGCTATTAATTTCTTAAAATTCGCTATTCATGAATTAAAGCAAATGATCTCTTCCATCCCTCCTGCTGTTTTGTTTGCCTTAAGGATTGTTAATTGATCAATCAACAAGTACTGCAGATAACCTCCTTACAGTAAAATTTGTAACTAAGTTCTTTATCCTTGAGCATTAAGTGAGAATTTAATGTTCTGATACTTATCAGCTACATGTCAACATGATTTGGCAGGCAGGCACTGATACATCTAAGTCTTTTCAAACATTTCTACTAAGAGACTTTAAAAAAGAGGCATCACGAATATTTCATTCAGCAGAATAAAATATGAAAAATCTATTTCTATTCTTTCATTTCATCTTATTTCAAGCAAGAGAAACAGCTTTGCAATTCTGATGCGGAGGTTATACTTCAAAAATATTCATTTATGTATCACTCCCACAAAGTGATGCATGAAAAATCATAATATTGCCATGTGCTTGTTATGTGAAACAACTGATGGTTTGTGTCCCACTGTCTACCAGCTATATGCAAATAACTGTTGAGGGTGACAGTTATGTTACTCCCACTTAGCAGCTTTAGTGGGACACTCCCAGCTTCAGCAAGGATTTGTCTTAAAGAATATTCATGAGATATGAGCAGTTAAGAGAATATGTATCCACTGATTAACTGTGGAGATTAGACACACAGACTCCAGCAGAGTTCCATGCCAAAAACTTCTTTACTGTCGGAGACCACTTTACTATCTGCCCCCTTCCTGTTGGTTCCATAGTTTATATAGACTATGCCTTTTGTTCTCACGCTACTAACAGGATTGGCTGGATTTGAACATCGCCACCCTCCAATTGGCCACTATGTGTTACCCTCTGGGTGGCCACTCCCCTCTATGTTCCTGCCGAGCCCAGGATGCTCTGGCCAGTTCCAGGATGTTCTAGGCCAGACTGTTCTGGCTGATCCCAGGATGTTTGGCCTAGCCCAAAACCCTTTACACCAACAATTAACCTATATGTGGCTACTATAAACCCTGTACTCAGCCGTTTCCTTAGTTGATAAAATGTGGAATTCCTTTTTGAAGGCTTTACACAAATCCAAAGGTTTGAGCTTGTATTTCATTATTTATAATTCCTATTACATAGCTGGATGCATGTGTCAATCCCCTTCGATGCTGTTCTTGTTTGTTCTTGAGTAAGCTGAGGCAATGCCACTATCAAGCTCAAGGAATATAAAACCAAACACATGTTTATTCTGCATTTAATGGTCAAAGCATTACCTACTCCAGATCCTTTGTATGTATTTTTAAATCTTTCTACAGGCTTTTAAGAAGCAGGCTTTATAGTGGGATTCATTTTGCTTGACTTCATTGCCTGTAATGTTGATATTTAAATGTGGCCTAGTAATTGAAGCACACACCGTTAGGAAAAAACCAAACCAAAACCAAACCAGAGCAAACCAACAAAACAGTTAAGGCACCTGGAGAGCTATTAATCTCATTGCTAAAGTAAATTTCTGTAAATGTCCATATGAATAGTTCTCTAGGCTACAGCAATAGCTTAGTTCAGATCCCTATGCATGCACACCTAGTGTTGTTTGACATGCCCTAAGACGTCTAAGGTTTGGTTACAGGGTTGACAGATACTACATGGGATCAAGAGAAGACCATGCTTTATGTGCTACCATCTGAAGACCAGGCAAAATAGGTGAGAGCGTATTAAATTGCTTCAAGATGACCATATGCAGGCAGCTGAACTTTCAGGTATCTTATGGTATAAAGAATGTCATGAAGTGACATATTTGTGTTCAAGGCATAAAGACTGTCATCAGTGAGGACTAATTTTAAATGTGCAGATGTGTTTACTTAGTGAACAAGCGTACTGTAAGAAAGATGATTTCATAATCCTCAGAGTAGCATTACTTCTTTTACTAATGTCTCTATTTTAAAATAGCATTATAATAGGGTAGCATAATTGCCTTTGATACAAAATTCTCATTCTTTAGTTAATACACACGTACAGCAGCCTCTGTTTCTAATTACAAAAAAAAAAAAAAAAAAAAGAAGGCATATCAAAAAGAAGATGGAGTGTACTGTAATTTGGTTTTGACTAATGTAATTTCTTTTTGGGGAAAAAAAAATGTTGCAGACCATGTTATATTCTGATTTATGGCTGCACAGAACAACTATAGCATGAAAATCCATCCTAACTACCAAAATTTGGTACAATGTTTCAAAGAGAAACATTGGTGATGGAGAGAAGAAAAAGAAAAAAAATTCCTGAAAATATTTAAGATTCAAATATCATGCCTATTTCTCTTTCTTATGCTCTTGCCTGTATTCTAGATTTTTTTTTTTTGAAGTTCTGTGACCAGAGAACGAAGACATTAATTATATTTGATATGTGTTTCTTTAAATGTTCTAAGTTCTTCATCTTAAATTGGTCATTCCAATAAAAATGAAAGAAATTGCTTTCAGTTATGTGAGGGAAATTGTATTGCCCATTATTTGCACTATATATTCACTTAAGATGCCTTGAGATTGCAACTCTAAGAAAAACAGTTTTGGTAGGATCCTTTCACTTTTAAGAGACACTGGACTGTGAAAGCTTTTATAATGTGACATTTATTGCATCTGTTGCTTGAAAGGAGTGCTGTCTCCTACACTGGGAGTTTGAAAGCAGTGAAGTGATGCATTTATGACAAATAAGTCCAGAAGGGACCATTACATTGACTTAAGTCACATAGAGCACATACACAGAATTTCACTGAGGTACTCCTATGCTCAATAAATAAACATCAACCTTATAATACCGGGATCAAGAGATAAAACCTATCCTATCATCAGTAGGTGAAGAATTAATCATGTCTAATCAATCTCTTTGTTACATTAACTGTCCTAATGAATTAAACCTAGGAAAGATTTGGGTACTAAAGCACACTTCTAAATAAATTAATGGCATATGATAGGGGCATAATCAGCCTCTGGTGAATGCTCAATTGCTTAAAAAATCATTCATAGAATAGTTATTAAAGGCTGCTTGTTAAGCTGGAAGGACATTTAATACAGTTATGTCCTAAAGCCAGTTTCATTCAATAGCTCAATTGCTTGAATAACATAATAAAAACATAGGCATCTAATCTGCAGGTGAAAGGCATGGTTCTTCTGAAACTGTTTGCAAACATAAGTCTGAGCTCATGTTGGTTTCTCATTTGGAAGAAAAAAGGAAAAAAAAAAGAAAAAAGAAAGCTAGATGTTGAAACACAAGGCTCAGACTCGCAAGCAAATTACCCATGGGTAATGCTTTAATAATCACAGATATATATCCCAGAGCAAATGAAGGTAATTTGAATTAACTTATTCCTCTTAAAACAAAACATAAGTTACTTCAGATTTGTTGTATCTGTGGCTAAGAATAAGAACTTTGACCACCTGATGTGTACTGCCTTTTGGGAACATGTTTAGCTATAAACATAGTTAAAACGTTGAAAAAGATTATCGTAAATATCTGTGAATCCCACTTCCTGAAATGTTTTAAGTTCTGAGAATTAAGCAGACATTTTCCAGTGATCATTAGGCACATTTAATTCCAACTAGGCAGACTGTTAAATAATTTTCCAAGATTTGTTCCATTTTAATATTTACATCATTCTCTGGTTAGCTGTTCTTCCAGTTCTCTTGAATGTCCCTTGTGACATTCCAGAAGAAAAGGAAGCACAAAAAGACCTAGAGAGCTGGAGTCTGTCCCTTAGTATTCAGAGATTTTTCTTTGTGGCTCCAAGCAGATCACCTACAGCTGTAGCTGCACAGGATCTCTTGCTTTTTTTCCCACTGAACAATCTTTGTTTCTGGAACAACTGTATACAGGCTTCACAGAATGGTTGAGGTAGGAAGGGACCTCTGGAGATTACAGGGGCACTTTGAGCACACTGCCTAGGACCATGTCCAGATGGCTTTTGAATATCTCCAGGGATGGAAACTCCACAACATACCTGGGCAATCTGTGCCATGGCTCAATCACCCTCATAGTGAAACAGTGTGTCTTAATGGTCCTGCATTTTAGTTTGTGCCTCCTGCCTTCTGTTCCTGACACTGGGCATAACTCCATCCTCTTTGCACCATCCCTTCAGGTGTATCATCAGCATAGGCTTGCCAGTGCTGATGATGGCTAGCTCCTTCTGGAACAAAGCAGCTAAATTCACACTATAGAAACAATCTATCAGTATTCGTCGTATCTCATGCCCCTTGCTTGGCCAAATGCATCCAAATGATGAGCACTAGCACCGCTCACGAGAGCCCCCCTGAACTATCCCTGAGGAATGCTCTCTTTCGCTCTCATGTAGTTCACAGTCACAGAATGCACCAGGAACACCAGAACAGGAGCATCACCCCTTTCACTCCTGTTATGAATTTGTCAGACTATTTAGTGTGCAGTTAAACTAGTCTGCCACGTTCACAAATTACATCTGTGTACAAATAGTGTCTTGATAGCAATGTTATTTGAAAGATATAAGGTCCACAGCTCCACCCGCAAGCAGATGCGAGATCACCTGAGAAACCTGCTATAATGCGTTTACTCTACCCTTGCCTTCTATTAGCTTTCATGACCTGCTGTTCAAGGACATTGTGAGTGGTAGTAAAGTAGTACCTCTTGGTGCACAGCTAATGTGCGTATGTGTCTCCTTTGTAATCTTAGGTCAATTTAGAATTGTTCTGTTTACTAATAGTATCATTACACAAAGAAATGGGCTGCAGCAGTATCATGTCTGAGAAAATAAGGAAAGAGGACTGGCAGAAGAAATTGGTATCTTCCTGTAGCTTGTTTTGAAACCACAATAGCAGCCTCCCTCTACTCCATGTCTTATCTCCACATCCCAACTCACGTTGCGTAACAGTTCAGTTAGTTAGTACTGTGAACATTTCACAGCTCATCCACAGGTGTCAAAATCACAGCTATCATTACTTCTCTTAGCCACCTTGTCTTCTGACAAATCAGCATCTGTCCTGCAGTCTTACCTTGCTCACTGCTTTACAGTCTGCTTCTCAGAATAGCAAGCTGGTGCTCAGTTGTCCTCTTCAGTAACACTGTGTATCTATGTGCACTTGACATTACCTGCATGAAAAGGAGGAAGAACTCATTTTACTGAGCAGGCATTGGAACCATCTGGAATAGAAAGAAGTGATAGAAAAATATGTGGTATTGTTACTGTCAAGATAAGATACTTCCAGAAGCTCATGAAGGAAAATTACATTCTCCCTCAAAAATTGTACAGTCCAAAATCATCCTTAATATCCTACCATCTCTCCCAATTTTATGTGCAGTTCTGTACAGAGATGACCTTTCAGACCATCTTGGCAAAAAATTGCTGCCTACATCTGGATGAAATCTGTTCTGTTATGAATTATTTCTAAAGAAGGAGAAAAACACCTGGAATTAAATTATTTTTTTTTTTAATTTTTTTTTTTAATTTCAGGAATTCAGAGAACTCTGACTATGTAACCACAGTTAGGCTCTAGGCTGAGAAAGTGGGGGCTGTTCAGCCTGAAGAAGAGAAGGCTGCATGGAGACCTCATAGCAGCCTTCCAGTATCTGAAGGGGAACTATAGGGATTCTGGGATGGACTATTCATTAGGGACTGTAGTGATAGGACAAGGGGTAATGGGTTAAAACTTAAACAAGGGAAATTTAGATTGGATATAAGGAGGAAGTTCTTTACTGTAAGGGTGGTGAGGCACTGGAATGGGTTGCCCAAGGAAGTTGTGAATGCTTCATCCCTGGTGGTGTTCAAGGCCAGGTTGGACAGAGGTTTGGGTGGCATGGTTTAGTGGGAGGTGTCCCTGCCCATGGCAGGGGGGTTGTAACTAGATGATCTTAAGGTCCTTTCCAACCCCGGCTATTCTATGATTCTATGCACCAAAATATTTACCATAAAGTTGAAACTTCTGCTGCAATTTTGAGAGTAAATTCATTCCTCTGCTCATCTATTCTTCCATTATATAAAATGAGTGATGATGGAATGCATTAATCAAGAGTAAACTGATTTTTTGAGGCTACCTTTTCTGATTTATTTTTCAGCTTTATTAATATCAGTGTTATGTTTTGGTTTTGTTGTTTGTTTTAATTCACATCTCAAATCTTTGCAAGAAGCGACCTTTTATATGCATAGACAGTCTCCTTTTTAAGATACAGTTAGATAGCTAAGTAAACAGTCAATCTGTGGATCAGCTGCTTTCTTGGTTCAGCATATTTTCTCAGGAATCATCATGATTCCTGACAGAACTGTAGTTAATGAACCATTACTTCAAAGTCCTTCTATGTATTGTTATTTTGGCCACTGGTAAGTAGGCCATTGCAACTAGCACTTAACTGTGGCCAAATCTATCAGAAGGAAAAAAGTCCATAGAGTTGTATGCAGCCAGAAATGAATTTTACAGAAACTTAAAATCTTTTTCTGGCAACGCCAATTGCAGTTTGGCAACCCCCATCTTTTTGCTGTTGCTGCTGTTGTTAAATATATGCCGAATGTTGGTCGCAGTTAAGAAAGCAGATCTCAATCAGAAATGCAGTTTCATGTAGCATAAATGCAGTTTTGTTTTAAAATAGGTTATCATTTTATAACTAGATCATATTAAAAAATGTAGATAACTGTAAGTAACGTATGCTACCGCTTGTCCTCATCAAACTCATTGCTTGGAAAGCCTTTCATCCCTCTCCCTAACCAGGAATATGACAAATTATCCCAAAAGGCTTTCCTCATATCTCTTCCCTTCTGAACCACCACCAGTGATATTTTCCTGTAGAAAAAGTAATGAGAATAAGCTCACAGGACATGATCAGAACAAGCTCTGGGGAACAAGCTCCAGCTCTGAGTTGCCCTTGCATCCAGAGTAATTTCTCATGGTCAAAATTTAATGTAAGTGTATGAAGTTGCCACTGAAATAGCAACAGAGAGCAGGGGAAAGGAAATGAAAATAACCTTTACAGAACATTTTTATAGAGCTATCTCAAACTGTCCTGGCTTCAGCAGTAGCAGTCATTTTTCTCCTTCTTAGTAGCTGGAGCAGTGCTGTGTGTTTGACTTTTGGTCTAGGAACAGTGGTAATAACACCGATGTTTCTAGCTGCTGCTTAGAATGTTTACACTGACCAAGGACTTTCTGAGCCTCATGGTCTGCCAGGGAGGAGGGGAAGCTGGGAGGAAGCAAAGACAGGACACCTGACCCAAACCAGCCAAAGAGGTATTCCATACCACAGCACGTCATGCCCAGGATGTAACTGGGGG
>WYDI02037728.1:0-24888 GCA_009867235.2 Psittacus erithacus | reverse complement strand
GTGAGGTGTCCCTGCCCATGGCAGGGGGGTTGGAACTGGATGATCTTAAGGTCCTTTCCAACCCTAACTATTCTATGGTTCTAAGGAGGGGCGGCCATGAGGGCAGATCATAAGGGGAAAAAAGGGCCGGCCATGAGGAAGGATCATGAGGGGAAAGAAGGGGCAGCCATGAGAGGAGATCATGAGGGGAGAGGAAGGGTGACCATAAAGGGAGATCATGAGGGGAAAGAAGGATGGCCATGAGGGGAGATCATGAGAGGAGAGAAAGGGCAGCCATGAGGGGAGATTGTGAAAGAAGAGGAGGAGCAGCCATGAGGGAAGATTGTGAGCGGAAAGAAGGGGCAGCCATGAGGGAGGATCATGAGAGGAGGGGCAGCCATGAGGGAGGATCATGAGGGGAGAGAAGGGGCAGCCATAAGGGGAGATTGTGAGGGGAGAGAAAGGACAGCCATAAAGGGAGATTGTGAGGGGAAAGAAGAGGTGGCCCTGAGAGAGGATCATGAGGGGAGAGGAGAGGCGGCCATGAAGGGTGGTCATGAGGGGAGATCATGGGGGGAAAGAAGGGGCAGCTATGAGGGGGGGATCATGAGGGGAAATAAGGTCCGGCCATGAGAGGTGATCATGAGGGGAGAGGAGGGGTGGCCATGAGGGAAGGTCATGAGGGGAAAGAAAGGGTGGCCATGAGGTGAGATTGTGAGGGGAAAGAAGGGCCGGCCATGAGGGGTAGCCATGAGGGGAGATCGTGAGAGGAAAGGAAAGGCAGCCATGAGGGAGGATCATGAGGAGAAAGGAAGGGCGGCCATGAGGGAGGATCATGAGGGGAAAGGAAGGGCAGCCACAAGGGGAGACTGTGAGGGGAAAGAAGAGGTGGCCCTGAAGGAGGATCATGAGGGGAGAGGAGGGGCAGCCATGTAGGGAGATCATGAGGGGAGATCATGAATGGAGAAGAGGGGCAGCCATGAGGGGAGATCGGGGGGGAAGGAAGGGGGAGCCATGAGGGGAGATCGGGGGGGAAGGAAGGGGGAGCCATGAGGGGAAACGAAGGGTGGCCATGAGGGGAGAGGAGGGCTGGCCATAAGGGTAGATTATGAGGGGTGAGGGGTCACTGTGAGGGGCAGTCATGAGGGGAGAGCAAGGGCCGCCATGGGGTGGTGTAAGGGTGGCCATGGGAGGTAGAGGCGGCACTTATACAGCATGAGCCATTATGGAGAGCAGATGAGGGGTGGCTGCAAGTAGAGATTAGGAGGGTCAGCCATAAGGGGAGATTTTGAGGGAAAATAATTTTGCCTTCAGAGACATGGTTTAGTGGTGGGCCTGGCAGTGCTGGGGAATGGCTGGATTTAATCTTAAAGGTCATTTCCAAATTAGTTCATTCTGTGATTCTGTGATCTTCAGTGCTGATACTCACCAAACCTGAGGTGCCTACTTTAGAACTGTTGGTTTAGTGGTGAAGATCTCCCCTTCTTGGCGTCTTGCTTCACACCATGGTCAGTATATTTCCACTTCTTCCTGACTCTCCCTAGCACGACAGTCTTCTCTGCAGGGTCAACCACATCCCAAATATGCTACTTGAATGTTTTGCCTCTCTTTATTATTCTTATGCTTATTCTTACTCTTACTTATTTTTACTGAGCTCAGTACATAATCTTTGCTCACAGCTCACTCGTCAGTGAAGTTTACATGACTCATCATCAGCTTAAAAATTACATGTACAAAACAGAATTTCCTCTTCTCTATCAACACTGCATGTATTGGTTGCCCTTCAGAAGACCAAGGTTGACTTTGCCCTCCCAGATCACTTTCTCACCATCATTAGCACTGTTCTCTCATCCCATGCATCCAAATACTGAAATGCCTTTCCATATCATCAGTTAAGAGATTAACTTATCTGTTACAAGATTTATCCAGACCCTGCTCAGCTTTACACTGCCCCATCCAAATCAGTCTTTCTTATCCATTATTGTAATTGCAAACTCAAAACAGATGAAAAGGTGAGGGTAGGTTTTCCTATGTTCCACAATGTTCTGCCTTGCTTCGGCCTTTATCTGACATGCAGTGGGGAGGTTTTCTGGCAGTATCAATTAGGAGGCCGAAAGGCTATAATGTGCTCCCATCCCTGGTGTACACGAGCCCTGCAGGATCAGCTCTGAAGCCTCTTTTGGGCTTTCTAAGTGGTGCTGTCTTTTCCCAGAGCTCAGTGGTGCGGGAGCGTTAATCTTCCCACTACCATGGAGCAGAACTGGATGTCTGACCCTGCGCTGGTCTGAATACACACCATCTCTGGAAATCAAATCACACACAGTAAGTGATGCCAGAAAATAGTAAAAAATTGGTTTTCTGAGGTCAGAACAACCTCTAATACTGTTTCATCCTGCAGAGTAGGGCCTGGCAGCATGCTAAAAAGAAACACGTTTGCATCCTTTTGCTAGTTCAAAAGCCAGCACCTGCAAACAATACTGAATTTATTACATGACACTGTTTAATATAGCATTCTGATTTTTATATTTAATTCACCATTCTAAAAACCTGCCAAGCGACTTTCTTGTTTTCAAAACTAAAACATGCTTTCCAGAAAAACTTCCAGTAACACACCCAGCAGAGTCCTAGAGATCCTGACTTACATTATATGAGGGGTTTCTCTCCCTTTATAAAAAAAGCATCTGCCATAGGCAGATTTTACTGTCTTATAAAGTGTGAGAAAGCAGGATTGCCAACTGTGGGTTTATATCTCCCTACCCTTCCATTCTCACTCCCACCCCAAAAATCTTTTTCTCTCTCTTTCCATTAGGCTTCAACTGTGAGTGATTTTTTAAGAATGTGGAAAACGGGTAAGCAGGAGAGCAAGATAAATTGGTTTTAATCTGGGGATTTTAATTTCAGGGGAAATACTCGATTTGAAAGAAAAATCCAGATCATTCTAAAGGAAAACACCTGCTTCAGAACCAGGTAAAATCCTATTACTAAGCTGTCCTGCAAGTCTAAGGTAAGAGGTTAGCCTCATATTGGGCTTATACCAGGCATTTCTATTCTGAACTCTACTGCAACATCAGCAAGGTATAATAAACATTTAACTACTCTGATCTTATGTAGGAGGACAGTTTTTTGCTTAGGCTTGAAAGACATTCTCTTATACACAGGGAAAAATAGCTTAACTCCTGTGATTAATAACTGTAAGTGTTCTAGAATTTTAATTTATTTTTATTTTGCATTTAATTAAAATATGTCTTAGAAAGAAACTTTTAGGACAATCAAATAAAAAAACAATCCAGTGGCACTGATTATACCAAAAGCTGTGAACTCCTCAAACAGATCTCTCAGCATTATTTCTCAGACTCTACAAAGGTCACTGCTGAAGTTAGTTACCCATGTATCTCATAACTCCACTTATTTTTTAAGCTTTTGGGTTTTCCTAGGCAGTTGTTCAGCCAGCCTTGATTGCTATCTGAAAACCAAGAATGAGCCAACAGATAATTAGTATTCATAGCTGGGAGACTTACATTATATCACTTGTCAAGGCAGGGAGGAAGAGAATGAGGAAATATCAGCAAAGTGCTGTGCAAATGTGATATGAGAGAACATGATGCATTGGCAGAGCATTTGCAAAGCCACTGCTGGGAAGAGAGCAGGGCTGGATCTGCCAAATAATGGTTATGCAAAATCAACAAGGAACACTATATAAAAAAGCCTTCCTTTGTTGAGAGGCTGCTCACATGGTCTCTCTAAGTGCCCGCTCCATCAAGACCCTGCTTCGTACACAGCTCTCTTCCATGGCCCTACACGCTGAACTTCTGGATAATATGTTTTGGAAAATCCAGACATTACCATCCATGATGGGATGAAATATATCGACTTGAAAAAGGATGGGAGGAAACAGTGCTGATCTACCCTCTCTAGCTAGAAGCCCTGTTGGTGCTTAGAGAGGAGACCAAGCTGACCAGGGACTGTATAAATGGCATAGCTCCAGCATTTGTCCTGCATGATGCTTCAATGGTACAGTCCTACTGGCAACATGGTCTTTCAAACAAATTCCCAAGGATGATGGGACACTGCTGATAAAGGCTGTCAGCTCAGTGATCCCAGCTCATTTGCAATTGCATCAGGTGAATCCTGCCTGTTAGGACTCTAGTCTGGACACGGGAGACATTTTAAGTCTCAATTAAAATGATGAACTCAGCCTGTATTATTAATGTCTGTCTTCCCTGTCACAGTTGATTTTATCAGGCACTGAGTGTGCCCATGCTGGCACCCAATAAGCATGTCCCTTTCATCCATCCTTGGTCCAGGCAGACAATGGCTGGATGTGGAAGGTACAGAAGAGATATCAGTGAGAGAGTCAATCAACTGAACTATCAGTTTGGGCAATCCTTCAATTTAATCCTCAGATATAATACGATGATTACAAAGTGCCTCTAAAACAAGGGTCTCAAGCACTCCCAATATTCCAGCACATAATACTCCTTCTGTGAGGCAAATATTGCTGCTGATGACTAATCTGAGAATCAAAGACACTGCCATGACAACCCACACAGCAGAGCCCTATCTGCAAGATAATTGCTTTCACGTGAAGGTGTAACAGAAATGAAAGTAACTGAGACCATTAGAACATACCTTCTCCAAAACTAGAGCTGACTTTGCCTAGACCAGCTGGGATGTTAGTCCTAAGGAGCAGCCTGGGACCACCCCAAAGACTTATTTCAGCAGCTCCTGAGAGGAGAGATGCTGGCTGAACACTCCTTCAGAGCACAGAGTATAAACAGCATTGTTATCGCCAGTGGATGTGCTGGCATGAATGATGACCAGGCAAACCTTCCTACACGTCCTCAACCACTTGAAGCCAGAAGCATTGTCATGTCTTGTTTACTTTCTGGTTTACACTGATCATGTCAGCAGAGATGGGAACAACTGGAAATTGCAGTTAGGTCATGCTCTATGACAGCCAAAGCAAAAACCTGGAGAATAGCAGGTTGTTGGCTTTTTTTGCTTGTAAATTGAATAAAATAGCCACCTTTCTTTCAGGATGGAATAGCAGATTTTCTTTAAATTAATATCTGAAACATTGTCCATTTTATACCAGGCCCAAGTTACTTGATGCCTACGTCCACACAAAAAATTCCGAAACTAGAGATGAAAACTGAACAAACCCCTTAGAATTAAAACCTGTCTATATTAGACACCATATATGCTATATATAATGATGTAAATTGGATATAAACCCTTAAGAGATTCCTAAAGAAATGCTTTTGCAGTGATTCCAAGGCTAATTTGGAGGAAGAGCTGTTGATGAGAGAGCACAACATGTGCTACAAACTTCTTGAGGCAAAGTCTCAGTCCTTCCCAGCAGAGCACTTCCTAGCTTCACCACAGAAATGAGCTGGCCTGTTCTTAGGGCTGTGCACATGGAAGACCCACAAGATCCACATCTAGGGACTAACAGAACTGCTGGTGTGGTGAGAAGGAATTACAGATTAAATAAATTAAGGATTTAGAAAAAATGCCCTTTTTTTTTTTTTTTAACAGAGGCAAAGCTTGAATTCAGGGACTGGCACTAAGAAACCAGAAAGGGTTAAATAAGACTGTGCTATTTGAAATCTGCTTTGGAAAAGCCCTGGCTTTTCGGAAAAAAAAAAAAAAAAGTAAAAGTAACATTAAATAAATTCCTTAAGGGACTAATATCCTTCAATGCCTAAAAGCGTCTCTGGCTTGAACTACCTTATAATATGCTTTGAGGTTCAGAAGCCACAACACAAGAGCTGGTGAAGTTCTCAGAAGTTTTGCTCCAGTTTTGCTCTCTAGGTATTTTCCCTACCTTTGAACCCCTTTTTCCCCTCAAGTACTAGGAATCCAAAAGAAACATCAAATTTCTGACGGTTTTCTTATCTGCAACAATGTGCACTCTCCCCAGGGACTATGCTAGGGGCACCCAGCTCTCTTTCTGATTATTCGTTTCAGTACAGTGACTCACTTCTCATGTAAAGATGTCTGAAAATATGTTCAGTGCCAGGTCCACACCTTACAAAAAAAGCCACCATCCTCTCTTCAGCAGACCTAGACCAATCTACCCCAAATCAGCATCTGCCCCAGTTTGCAGAGGATCAGAAATAGAAACGAGTTCATGTTATAAGTCACAGAAAACCAGGACTGCTTAATATAGGAGTTTGCTATATTTTCTGCACTTTTAATGTTCCCATTTCCCAGTGTTCAGACACAGCTTTGCTTAACTGCTCTTGTTAGAATAATAAGACTTGTCATGGAAGCAATTTGCTATGATTTTTTACACTAGCAAAGCACCTAGCACAGATGCAATTACACTAGTAAAATCAGGGCCAGGTTAGTCTCTCCATTAATGCGATGCTTGAGTCAGTCTACACTGACAGCACCTTTCCAGTAGAGACTGGTCCTAGTGGGAGCCTTCCCTCTTTGGACACATTTAAGGTTATATTTTACTCCCATTTACCGCTGGAAGAGCATTCTGTCTCTGCTCTGGAGCTCCCTATTTGGCCTTTCAAATGGGTCACCCTCAAAGAGAAAGCCAGGACGTTGCTTCAGTCAAGGAGGGGGGTGAAGAATCTCAGCAAACAAAAGTCATCTGCATCTCTGCTGTCTTGGCCTAAAAAAACACGGAAAAACATCTCTCCTCTCTAGAAGGAGTGTTGGCTTGAAAGAGAATTATGTTCTGAATGTCCACCAATTCACCAAGCAGCTTTGCAACTGCTATTCATAACAGCTAACTGACTGCCATCTCAGGCATTAGTAAGATAGTGACTAAGAAACAGCGTGACAGTACCAAATACTGCACAGGAAGATAGCAAAAAATAGCCTTCTGGAGACATATCTATGCTGTGAAGAGCAAGAGAGAAATGAGACAATATTCTAGGGGAAAATGATGCATGGAAACACAGATTTCAATCCAGCACTGACAGGCGCAGACACCTTGCTTCAGTGAAGCACCACAGCACTAATCTAGTCAGAAGAGTGGTTTTACACCTTGGACTATCAGCAGTTATGAAACACCTGCAGAGTGCTCTGCCAGCTCAAGTCATCAGGAGCCAGAGGTGTCTGAAGGAATACCAATAACCAGCCAAGGGAGCTAAAAATTCCCCAGGGCCTGTGAGTCACAAGAGCTGGAGGGGAGCGAAGACCTTTAAGGTGTTTTGTCCAGGTTTATTCTAAATTTGCCAAGTGATGGGGAGGTTACTGCACAGACTTAACAACTTTTACCAGCCAGATTTCTTGCAGTTAATCTCAATTTAGTGGCAGGCAAAGGAGCGAGGTCAGTGCCCAAGTCCAAAACACAGCACCAGGTGGGGAGAAGGTGCAGATGTCCTGTGTCAGTGAGGGACGGACTCAGGGCAGAAGGTACATTAGGTGGATCCTTTCTTTTTTAAACAGCAATAAACTGTGGGATGTAGCAGGGAGACAGAGAGAGGGGAAGTCCAGAGGACTGAGCAAAGGGAATCCTGCATGGTCAGTACCCTAATAAATACTGCCTTGCTGAAGAGAGATGAGATAACCTTAAATGCAACTCTGATTTTGCTGCCATGTAAGTCCTTTGGCATAAAGCCTACCTCACAACTTTTTATAAATTAAAAAAAAAAAAAGCCCAAATATGCTTTAAAAACTTTTAAAGTAATTAGCTCTCCTGAGGAACAGAGATTAAAAACTCAGATCTGACATTTGTAAATCATCATCCCTTTCTTTACTTATAGAGACTAATTTAAGAGAATTCAGCCACTCTGTATTTGCATTTGAGATGTGCTCATGAGAGTCCAGACCTCCCCAGTGAGGAGAATACCACATTGCTGGAGATCATTACTGGCCAGTGCTGCCCACAGTGCTGCCACCCTGGCAGGAGACAACTCATTCCAGCAGATTTAAATAAGATTAAAACCTTTCAAACCCCTATCCATTTCAAAACTCCTAGAATCGCCTTTATATTCTCCTTTCAAACAACCCTCAAAGCAAAACATAGATTAGCAGCTTTATTCAAGAGACCTCTTGACAAATTAAGAGTAAAAGCAGCTTTCATGTTCACCCCTTCCCTAGGCATCTGCGCTCCTTTGAGGACCTTCACTGCACTGCTCCTCTGCTACCCTGCTCCTCTACCCAATCTCTACCTTCCTCTGTTGCCGGAGGCAACAGAGCCAGAGGGCTCAAACTCCACCTGCGTCCTCCCTACCCACTCCAGAGGGACAGGAGGTGCCGGGGGAGAACTGAGGTCTCTTAACCCGTGGCCAAGCCTCTTGGATATTTGCTACCCCCAGTCCACCTCCAGAGCAGCTGCTGCTGCTGTCTTCCCTTCTCCAAGATAACAGTGCTAGTTGTTGGGCATTAACGATTCTCCATTTCTCCTCCCACTGCTGGGCTGTCACAGCATTTCCAGTATAAAAAGAATTCGGTGACTAGTGATGTGATTGATCAAAGCAGCAGCTGGGAAATGGTTAGAGTCCCTGTCTGTTGCCTTGTGCCTGTATAATGAAGAGAAGATTTAGCTGCAGAGGTACAGAGCAGTGTGCACCCTCTTTTTTGCTGGTGGAGCCTTTGGGGACAGCAGTCACTGTTGGTTAGCTGAACTGTGCAAGTTTATTTCATTTCTGGGCTGCATTTTCTTGTTTTGTTTCAAAAGTCTAGGTTCAAGACTCCGGGCCTGACATTTCCTCCCTTACCACATGGGTGGCACATTTGCTGCTTGGCAGGCAACCTAGCAGACTTCTGCAGGCATTTTAAGTGATGACGTCTATACATGTAAGAAGAAAAATTTGACAGATGGAAGGAATGATAAAGGAGAGAAACACATGAGCTAACGATGGCCATTCATTTCAGATCCAAAACACAACAATTATGGAAGTTTTCGGGCTATTTTTTTACAAATGGGACAGTGGCCACATTTAGAGCTCATGAACACCAGCAGCATTCCTTCAGCAGGCAGGCTGACTGTTGCATATCCTTTAAGGGGTAAGGGATTCATTCCCTTCTACTTCTTTTTACGGTAAAAATTACCTGTGTTAGGTGGCTCCATTTCACAAAGAGTTACTTCTCAAGGTAACATTTCCTGGCAACTGTACGTATAAAGAAACTACAGTACAACTATTATAAGGAAAACAATGTGTGTGGAAAGTTTGTTCTGTAGCTATGACCTTGGATCAGACACACAGTTTGTTTTCAAAAAAAAGACTGGAAAACTCACAGCTTCCAAACTTTCCAGATTCAATTTCTGGAAGAAAAAACAAATAAACAAGCCCAAACAAAGGCAAATCAGGTTATCGGATTATTTTCTAAACAGATGTGCTTCAGGCTTTTAAAGGAAAGCAACTACAGAATACAGATGTGCACGGAATTAAATGCATATTATCCTATACAGGCGCTATACATGGAAAATCGCGATTTGCTGGCATCCGGAAGAATTATCTTCAAACTCAAAGGAACAAATGAAATTTGCAAGACATTTAGGATCTCCAGGACACCTCGGGAGCCTGTGAAAAAATGTTCTACATTTAACTGACAGCCAGCAGGGTTATTTTACGCCAAGTGTTCATATTAAACACTTTTTAATATAACATTTTGGATACAGTTTTCAAATTCACACTTTCATGGAGAACAAGTCAACCAAAACATCCTGATTATCATAGTCTCCAATTTTAGTGATTATTTGAACTCAAAAGCGAGAAGGTGGTTTAAATAAAATCTTATGAGTGATAGGAAAATATACATGTGTGCACACGTGTACGTTCACACCCGCACATGCATGTGATGGAAACCAAAGATGAAAATAAGAGACAATTAACAGATGCCCAGAGAGGTTGCAGATTAACGGTTAACAATTAACAGCTGCCCAGAGAGTTGGTAGATGCAGCATCCCTGGAGACATTCAAGGCCAGGCTGGATGTGGTTCTGGGCAACCTGATGTAGCTGAAGCTGTCCTTGCTCATTGCAGGGGGTTGGACTAAATGACCTTTGAAGGTCCCTTCCAACCCAAACTGTTCTGTAATTCTATGATTCTATGCTTATATCATCAGATACCTGTATTATATTAATGATTTTCTCTTCTCCTAAAATAAGTAAGAGCAAAAGCTACACAGAGAAAAAAACTCCACACATCAAAGACAGAATCGAGGCTTCAGGTACTATATATGAAGTTTGTACCATCATCTGTAGGAATTCAGGGTAACACCAATTCACTTACAAATAAATGCTGCCTATTATGCAATGCATTTGACTGCTAAAAGGTTAAACTACTAAATCCTTACTGGACACTTATTACAGACAGAGACACAAAACATGTATATGTTGTGTTGACATGTGCCTCTCTTACCAAAGAGCATCATTTATTTAAAATAATTGAAACAATAATTAGAAGCTACATGGAAGACTAAGTAAATTGTATTAAAACACAAGGTAGCTGCTAATGCCAGCAGCTCAAATAGCCTCGTGGTACAAGCCTAGCTGCTTTCAACACACTCAATTCATTAACAGCAGAGAAAAGCCAGAAATGAAGGGAAATGCCGACCATCTGCTCAATCCAGATGCAAGAGAACATGCTTCTTACCTCCAAAGCTATTTATCAGCAAAAAACTGAGATGAGACAGGTTTAATCCACTAACTGCAGATGTAAAAGATTATGCGGCATCATATTGTCATAAGTAAAACTGAACTATGCTCATTTGAATGGGAAGAAAACTTTACCACTTTTTCTCACCTTTAGCATTTCTTGATACAAAACAATTCTAAATAAAACAGATAACCTAGATATGGCACATACTATTTAAAGAAATGCATGCACACAAGCAGTCAACAACAAAATCCTCATTCTTCTTCTGCTGTGTCTGAAATACACCTAATTGATTTAACCAGCAATGAGATTTAATTGAAGCATGTAAGTTCCCAGAAAGTCATTGTCTGCATACATATTATTTCCTTGCAATACCATGCCCATTATAAAACAAAATCCACAGCCCCTGTGCCGTACGAAGAAACAAGTAATTTCTTACCTTGAAGTTATGAATCTTCTCATATTTTGGAATATGTTCGTTTTCTTTCAGAGTTGCTCTTCTGACAAGCGACGTCAACTGTGAATAAGCAAAGAGTTTAAGAGGTTGCCAGATTGTCACGGGCGACTTTTGAGCACCCAGTTTCATCCCCAGGGCTGCGAGCAGGAAGTCTTGCTGGCGGCTCTCCTGCTTGGCTCTGTGCACCGCGGACCGGCCTGCTTTGTGCCCGGGCCAGGACTCCCTGGACGGCATGGTGGGGTGGTTGAAGGAGGCACAGCCCCCCGGACCGCTGTGTGTGTTTGTCGGTCTGGCGCTCAAGCACCGGGCAGCACCATGACGGGCACCCAACCTGCGGGGATGGGTGGCGCGGCCGTGCCCGGGCACTGCTTCACTGCGCGGCTAATGGGGCGACGCGACGCGGGGTCCCTGCCGACCGGGGCGAAGGACTGCCCGGGGGGGGGCCGGTGCGAGCGGCAGCGACAGCGGCGGGGAGGGTGCGCAGCGCTCGACCTCTCCCTCCATCGGGGGAGGCCTCCGCGCCCTCCTCCCGCCCCGCTGCCCGTTACCGGGAGGGTGGGAGCACGGCTCCGCGCGGAGCAACACGGCGCGGCACCGCCCCCCCCTGCGGCCGCGCAGCCAATGGAGCCCCGGAGAGGCGGAAGCGCGGCTCCGCCTCTCCCCGCTCCCCGTCCAGCCCCGGGAGCGGCGAGCCGGGTACCGGCGCAAAAGGCATCGCTGAGCCCCGCGGAGCGCGTCGGCCAGGGCATTCTCGGATGTGCAGTGACAGCAGCCGCGGGGGATGCGGCAGGAGGCGGCTGTCCCCGAGCTCTGCCGGTCTGATAGAGGTTGGGCACTAGGAGGTAGGGCTGACAGCAACTGAGTGTGGATGTTCACCGCTCTTCCCTTAAAATGACATTTTTCAATGATTTTTGTATAAAAAGAGGCTCGTCAAACTCACATCATGTAACAGGCTCTTCTAGTAAAGATGTGAACGCAAGGGCCACCATGCAAAGTTCATTGCACCATCCCTTCCACCAAAGCCCTTGCCCTCTATTGCTGCGGTGCCACTCTGTATGAATTAACAAACATCAGCAGGAAGCGAATGGCACATTCTCACATTGGATGCAACTGACGACGAAATGTACACAGGGCAACCCGGTCCTCACCAGCCCTCATGCAAACCAAAAGAAACAATGTTTCACGCAACCATTAAAGCCTTGAACTCACAGAGCCAAAGTACAAGGCAGCCCATGCCATATCCGCCCAGAGCTGCTCACTGGGGCAGCCCAACTCGGGGGCTGTTCACCCCCATTCTGACAGCTGTGAGGGGACACCACGATGGCCACTTGCCTCCCACCCATTTTCTCCTAGTGCTCTCCAAGCATTTGTGAACGGTCTTTGTCAGAGACAGCACAAAGGGACCTCTGATCTGACTCACTGTGGCTGTGATTTACACTGTGGGGCTGTCCGCCTTTTTGAGGTTTAGGGGGTGAGAAGGTCCTTCCTTGTGCACAGCCTGCCCTACCCAAGTGCAGCCTGCCTTCTGCTGCTACATGCTGCAGCACCACAACCGCTCCCCCTTCTGCAGCAAAGGTATTTTTATCTCCCACGAGTCAGTAACAACCAAAGACAAGCACAGTTTGTCACAGGATTCTGAGTGGAATTGGTACGTGTTTTGCAGCTGGATCACAGAGTTACCATTTAGCTCAATCCTGCCAATGCAGCTGACAGTAATGCTCATGGTGAGCCCCTCCTCTGTTCCCTTGCATGGCCAACAGTACCTTCTCTACAGGCTTTAAAAATCTGCTGGGTTGCTGAGATTAAGGATCAACATATGTGCTTCACCACCACTAATCTGCAATGCAAGTTAATAGCTAATAATCAGAACACTGGATGTAGATTATACAGGATGAAGCTGTTGGCCATTAGTGGCTCATACAGGGGCCTTAGGAGCACCTGGCTCATTTCCCAGTTTCAATACCAACAGGAGGCTGGTTGATCCATCCTATTGAGAAATACTTTTCCAATGGCTACCTTAATCTGCCTGTCTTGCTTTCAAATGCTCATTTCTGCTGTAGGTGAATAAATGCTCCTCTGGCATTTTTTTGCATATCCTTTTAAGTGTAACACTTCATGGCAAGAGGAGATCAAAAAATGAGGTGACGAGTAAAAGATGACAAAAATTGACCACCTTATCTATGTGAGGTGTAAAAATAGTAGGGACTCAGGGAGGGGGAAACAGAGAGGCTTTTGAGCTCATTCTCTCCTTTCTAGCTAAAGCCACTTCATACTTTCACTCCCAAAGAACTACATCAGGTAAAAGTCCTCATGGAACAAGGTGGACCTAAACCTTCCACAGAGGAGTTATCCTCTTAAACTAGCCTGGAGTGACAACAGGCTCGGGAAGCAAATTGTGGAATTCTGGAAGTGTTACATTCTTCATTGGAAACCCAAATTCCTCTTATCTTTTAAAAGGGAAAAATTAATCACCAAAACTTCATATTAGCAAATAAACTCTTTGAAAATTGAATTTGTTGGAAAGAAGTAACCCAGAGACTTTCAAGAGTACATTCACTATCAGAATCAACCATTATTGTTTTGTGTAATTCCACTTCAGAAGCAAGATAAAGCATTCTGAATTTTCATTTCAATTGTTGGTAAAGCATGCATTTGTTTTTTTGACATACTTATTCCTTAATTGTCAGCTCCCTTCTTCCTAATTCTGATGAAATGATTTATTTTCAATGGCACTTTAGAGTCACATTAGTAGAAACGGATCTCTGGATCCTGGAAAATTAAATCTTTAGAATGCCAATAAAAAGGTAAGCAGAACTACCCAACAGGGAAAGGTCCTATCTCATGGCTGTAATTTTGGAATGCCTTATAATCTGGAAAGTAGTTATAAGATTATGAATTTTAAATCTAATGTTACTTTGTGTTACAGTAATCTAACTCAGACTGCTTATTGGTTTTGCATAAATCAGCTTCCTACTGTTCTGTGCAAAATGTTTTCTGCTGTTTACAAATATAGGAATACTGGGCTCACCTACGCTTACAGCCCTTCACACATGCTATATGCACTATAGTTGTGCACATCAGAAACCTAGACTGAAAGTTACAGCCATAAAACTAGCAACTGAAAAATTATGGGAAATACATATTTATCTATTTCCTACATATATTTCCCCAACATAAAGTAGTGCTGTAATGAAAAGTCATAAAACTGATGTCAGGCAGCTGACAGTTCTATAACGCATACCCTCATTCTTCTGACATTGCCTAACTTTGGGAGTTTGGCATTGCAAGCTAGTGTTCTTCTTAACACAGCCCACTTACTTTTTGAAAACCAAATTGAAGAATGAAATTTATGTTGTACACATTTCCCTGACCACAGTTTGGGTCATTGGGCAGGTCCACATCTTTAGCTTAACCAGTACTTAAGATAAACAAGTAAGAGAGCAAGCTGCTGGTACCTAGGTAACCCTAGTCATCACAGAGATGAGTCACCATCCCTGAGAGCAAACAAATGAAGTCATGAACTTGGAGGTTTACCTCAATCCTGCAGGAATCTGTTCTCTCCAGATGCACCCTGCAGCTCCAGGTGCTCTATGCTGTCTCTCTATTCCCAGCCTGCAAGCATGCAGGTCCTGCTCTTTTTCATACATCTTTGCCTGGCTCTTGATTCAACGCCTGCTCTCCACTAATGGCTCCTGCACTACCATCTGCTGGCAAAGTCTTCTCTCCATAGTCCTTTCATTTTTCAATGGTTACCTTCGTAACTTGCTCTGTCTGAAGTCTGCCTTAACAGGGACAATTATTAGATACTGTCTGCTACACACTGGGTGAAAAAGAGATAGAAATCTGGGGAGGAAAGACTCATCCCTTCTACTTTTCTAAATCTTGATTTTATTTATTAATTCTTTGTGACAGCCATTTGCAATCATTGCATGTGAAGCGAGCAATAAACTGTGCAGACTCCAGGAGGAAGGAAACTGCAGGACTGTCTTTTTTAAATTTAATTTGGGATTGTAATTTCACAGGATTGAGGTGAACTGAAAATGGAATGACTGGAAGTAACAGCTGAGCAACCTCCCAGCAGAGCACGCAACCACAGCAGCCTCAGTCCTGTATGTTTTAGTGACTTAAGCACTAAAGAACCAAACCCAGCCACATGACAACGTTTAAACCAAGACATCTGTTTAGTGGCTCTACATGGTACATATGGACTAAAAGGGGGGAAAAAAAAAGAAGAAAGAAAAAGAAAAAAGACTGTAACCTGCTATTTCAAATGTTCTCATTTGTTCCAAAACCTCAACCATGAGAGTGGTTTAGCCTAGGTCCCACTGCGACTCCACTTTCCTTACTTGCCCCTGGGGTCATCCTTCAGGGTGCAGAAGAAACAGCTCTTTTCTTAAGCCCTATTTGCTCTCAGTGTTAGCTGGATAATGTATGCGTATTTTCTGATACTAATCCCACAACCAGTAAGTCTTATTATGAATACTCCACAGAACCAATTTTAAAGTCATCCACGGTTTGCAGTAGATTTCAATTAGTCACCCTCTGAAAGACACATTATGTAAGTTTAATCCAGTCATACAATTCAGTCAACATCAGACAAATTATCTTTCTAAAAAGGCAAATCAGTGCATTCCCATTTGTTGAGTAATAAACTAAAACTAATCCAGAGAAAAACCCAGAAAAAATCAAGTTGGGTTAAGCTCACAAGTCCTAAAATGCCCAGATTATACATGATCAGACCTCCTGAAGCTCACATGCATTTCCAGTACAATGGAGTGTTTAGCTTCATGGCTACCTGGCTTCTCTCTCAAACACAGTATCATGTTTTTTTCAGCCTCGGGAATGTATGTGCAGTACCCAGCAGGCTTTTCATTCTTATATGGTATTTTCATGTTATTATGACTAAATATGCCTTTATCGTTTCAGACTTTATATATATGTAATAAGATTCTTTCCCTCTAAGGAATGTATTGTAATAATAATATTAACCAGCACTTATACTGCATGCATTTTTTTTTAAATATCAAAGACGATGCCTTATTGTACATATATCCCAAGAAACAAGGTATTTGGTTTACTATGCAGTTATCCACTGGATATTTTGTGGTGTTCTGTTTCACTGTATAGCTAACGTTGCCAAATGTATATGCTCAGAAAATCCTTCCTTGCCTGAACACTTTATGAGCATATTTTATTGGCTTGGTACAACATTTTCAAAAGCTAATCAGTCAGATTGTGAAACTGAGCCCAATTTCCTCAATGCTGTTCTCGGTGGAAGTTTGTTCCATGCTAAATATAATTTTCCCAGTCATATCTTTCACAGAATTATTCCAAGGGGGAAAGAGGAGCCCAAAATTTTACTTTTTATTGAAAAGTGGTGATAAGCTGTTTTTCATTTAATTTTCTTTACTTGTAGACGTGCTAATGCCAGGCACAGCCTTTGCCCACAGACACATGGCTTGAGCAGAGGGTAGGCATGCTTTTGAAAGAGAAGTTCAACCTGAATACTGGCATCTCAGAAGCTGGACGGGAAGGACCATCACGCAGTCTTGGCCACCAGAGCAAGACAACTTCTGCTGTTGTTCCAGCACAGCCACATTTACCTGGCACCTGGACAGCATCAGTCTCCCACAGTGCTCAAAGTATACTGGGATACTCAGGCAACACATAACCCCGCTTTGAGTCCACAGCTACCCACACAGTTGGGGTTTAAGACATGGCTGAATTATGAAAAATTACTGCTGAGAAAGTTCTGGGTTTGACAACAAAATTTTCCACAGGGACTGACTTCTAATTAAATCTGACCTTCTCTCTCCCCATCCCACTCAAGTGAAATACTTACTGCAACATCTAACAAAATGGCTATTTTTTATTTCTGATAAAAGTGTATGTGATTTCCACATCAGGTAATGAACCTTTTTATATCTAGAATTCAAAAAGAAGTTTTTAAAAAATCTTTTAATTAAAACCTTAATTAAACAAATTCAGCCAAAGCATTTGTTTGGTTTAAAATATGATTGTTAAATTAAAAACAATAAACAAGCTAAACCAAAGTTTAAATTATGGAAAAAATATTGCTCAATAATGCTGCTAGAAATTATTGCATAAAAAGTAAGTTCATTTGGTACCGTACTGTGCAATACAGTTACAGTATATTAGCATTATTTGGGAAGATTTTATGGTCGCAGTGATGTGCTTACCAGAAATACCCTGAAGTTTTCCTAACAAGGGAGCATACTCATAAAAAGGCAGACAGCGAGATCTTGGAGGAAGCCAAGAAAAGATGTTTCTGTGTAGCTTCAGTCCTATAACCTACCGGTCACTGCAGCTGATTCAGATCTAGGTCAGCTGGCTTATTTTGTTCCTAGTGGCATGCTCCCGGAGGTACCAGTATGGGTCTTTGGAAATGACAATTTGACACTGCACTGGCAAAAAGCATCCACTGTGACTATTCCCGTCCTTCAACAACTGACAAGACAAAAACAATTAATGTTTGCTGTTCTGGATAGTGGCATGAAAGCAAGGCCCTTTTCAGTGGCAAATACAACACATTTCTTTCCTTAGGGAGAGGGCTGTTCTGGTACGTAACCATGGATTTATCCACGGCAAAAATAAAACAGAAATTCCACAGTACCTCCAGTAACTGGTTCTAATTTTGGTCTGGTTCTGGAGGACTTGCTAACATCGAGCAACTCAGCTTTCAGCGAGGTCAGCAACTGGCCTGCTGTGTCCACTGAAGAAGTGGGGTTAATTCTAGGGATTCCCTTCACACTTCCTGGGTACAAATACAGGGGTGTATATCGCATGCAAAAATGTGCACAGGCAGGGATGCGTATATTATAATCCATAATGGTGCTAGGCTAGGTTTTATAAGCAATAGCTATGACTTCATATATGCTGTATTAATAATAATACACTTCCTCACAGGGTTGTGCTCTCAGAGAGACAGCGCAGTCCTGCTCCCCTCCCAGGGCCGCTGCCTTGTTCTGGTTTGGTCCTGTGCTGGCTGACGCCACAGGGCTCTTCCCTACAGACACCAGTGCTGGATGCCCCCACAGCCCTGGCTGCCCCTGCTAAAATAACCAACTGCTCCAGCCCTTCCCTTAAAGACTGACTACCAGCCTGCTTGCAAGGGGCAAGATATGACTGCTTGACACAAAAGCAGAGCTGCTACCAAGCTGTGTGACACTGAGGCAGGATATGCCAATCAAACACCTGATAAAAGGTACCAAGAAAGTCAAGAAACAACCTCTTTTCACTCCTAACTCTGTGGCAAGGAAGGCAGCTCCCCATGACCATGAGGCTTATGTATCAGCCTCAGCAATTTTCTTCTTGCTTTGCAGCAGCTCATTACCACAACCCCATTCTTTTCTGAGGTAAACAAGCTGCATTGAAAGATCAACCCCAGCCAAAGATGGTAAGTACGGTAAGTACAGAAGGGGACCACAAGCTAATAAGGCACAGAAGATAGCACCTCTCTGCCACAGGGGGCTGGCAGCATCATTGTTCCTGAAAGACAGCTCATGAGCAAGGAGAGAAGCATTACAAAACACCTGAATTTGTCTCCAGTAAATCCAGACAAAGCCTGTCCTTTACTGCTTTGGTTTCAGTCCTTTCCATCCACCCTTCTGTCCTTCACAGCTTTGGTTTTGGTCCATCCTATCTTTCTCTCCTCCTGCCAAAAGCCTGGGCCATGGAGGTGGTAAGCTGAACTGTAAGTTAAAGCAGTCACCTGTACCAGGTACTCCTCTCTTTAGGAAAGGTAGAAGCAGAGGGACTGGGAGGACTACTCACATTACATTTTGGCTAGAGAGGTTTGTCTTGCAGCTATGAGACCTATGGGAAGAGGAATTGGTGGCGCAAGTTGCTCTGCCTGAGGGAGCAACCCTCACACTGGCCAGGAACACGCAAAAGCTGCTCCTCAGCATCTTCTCCATCTCACTCCCATTTAGTCAGCATTTTCTATTTCAGCTAACAGCATCACATTTTCTCCCCTTCCCTTTGTGTCATGTCTTCTTGCTGGCCTGCAGGAAGCTGTGCCACTGTCACCAAGGCACAACTGATATTGATTGCAGAGACGGGTCACTCCAGCAAAAGCTTCTTGACTATTGACACATGAAGGCAGTCTGTAGTCCAAAAAGACCTTAAAAGTTATTTATAAATGCCACAAGACAATGTGCTCTATCGGAGTGATAACAGCCAAAATGCAACGCAAATTAGCAGCTGAATTCTACTCTTGGCAAATGCTCTTTGTTACTAATATACTACATTTAAGCATCATGAGAGAAAACAGGCTGTTAGACTAATCTGAAACCACTAGGGACATGTGATAGTTCATTTCTTATCTGACCCACATGGTTATGAGGATTCCCTCAAATAAAAGGAAAAATAAAAATCAAAAGATGAAGAAAAAAGGAGAAGAGAGAAGGCACATCAAAAAGCACTGTACCCTGTGATGAGGAGCCTTACCTGTCTCCTAGGAAGGAAATGTTGACGGTGGCCAAACTTTATGAAATAAAGAATTTACAACACTTCCTTTATGACTTCCATTTAAGAATAATATTAATAAAAGCAGTTTTTACAACAAAACTGTATGCCTTTTTGTAACTGAAAATGTTTACACTTAGGGATAATAACAACCATGTAATCCACGAGGCCTTTATATTATTCTATTTATTAGGTTTTTCCCACTTATTTCTCATGGACTAGAAGATTTGGCTACTGGTACAACATAGGCAAGTGGTATGGAAATTTCTTTTTATGTTTCATTAATATATTCTTACCTGATGTATAATACTCATTTCACATTATTCTTGCCTGGCAGCCTAATATTAGCTTTTTTTGTTCTATACAGTAATTCAATTTAGAGTAATTCAATGTATGTTATAATTGAAAACTGCAGCTCATTAATTTCTAAACACTGTATTTCAGACTACACCTGCTCCTTTGGCACATCCTCTATTTTGAATACATCCACTCCTTCCTGAGTAAGCTATGTTGCTATGATACCTCTGCTGTCACAGTTTCTTTCTTAAACATACTTTATGTTCATAATCATACTTACTTAGCATAAATAAGACTATGAGTGCAAAGTCTCCTAATCCTTCCTTAATTATCATTTGATTCAACCCCATGAATCAAGGTGAAAACCATTTGCAACCTGAAGAAATACTAGAGATGAGACATGGACATGCAGCATCCTTGCAAAATTGATAATGGTGAAACCTGCTTATAGGCCACCTCACTGCAGAAAAGTTATGGAATGGGGTAACCCCCAGTGCCCATCAGCACTCCTTGCAGACCCTTATTACTGGTTTTCTAGGTACATGTGTGTCCATGGGCATGGCTGCACCACTGCTGTGGATCAGGGCCTACATTAATTTTATACAATGTAATTAGGCAGACTTGGAAAATGAGGCAGGCTGATCATCCTTCAAATGAGTCTCTCATGTGGGCTCCTGCTACCCTTGCATGTATCTCTATTTAAATCAGGACTGATTTGAAACCTTCAATGAATGAGACCAGAGTGGAATTGGCAGTGGAATTATACTCTGCTCCCAAAGTCAAATTACCAGTTATTATCAAATTACCAGTTTATTGCCATCCATAAAATCTCATCCATGATCACAATCTCAGAAAAGGCTCATTTTAAGTTTTGTTGACCAGCGTTCCAATTTTCTCATTTCTCCTTTTCCACATATGGTTCATCTTTCCTATTTTTATACCCTCTAAGCTTCCTAATTAACATTTTAAAATGCCTGTGTCATCAAAATTTTCATATAAGGGCAGGAAGCATCCCATTTCCCTGGAGGAAGCTATATCTGTTAAAGGTTCTTAGTTGAGATGGCACTCAAGAAACCATCATCTCAAATGGTCAAGCATCTTTCAAACAGATTTAAATAATGTCTTGATTTGAAAACTGAGTAATTGTGAATAACTCAAAATTGGGCTGGCAAGGCAACTCCCCATCGTAAACTTGGTCTACACAGATTATTTACCTTCTGGAGCAGAAGCAGGCATTGGCACGTAGACAGGTTATACAGCATCTACTACACAAGAGGGACTTTGGGGTTTGTTTTTCATCTTTGGTTTGGTTTGGTTTTGGGGCTTGGTTGTTGGGGTTGTGGTTTTGTTGTTCGCTTTTTTTTCACCAACAAGCCTGCAGTTTCTTGCAACACAATGTGTAGTTGATGTCTATTTTCAGTTGAAATACACTAGTCCTAGGTTAGAATCAGTAACTCAAAGATCTGACATTTGGAATGTCAGAAGCCTATGATCTGTGGACAGCAACTCTTATTTTGAGTATAGGGCACATCAAAGCTGAAAGACTAAGTTTGGGGTATAGTTCTATTTCTTACATTCATTGGCAATGAATAACATTACTGACAATGAACAAAATGTTAATCTGCACTAATGCTACAAGGCAACATTTTATTTGTACTGCCACCATCAAATAGCACTTTAAGTGACACTGCTCATAAGATTTCTAACACTGAGGCTGTTTGAATTTTCAGCAATAAAAATACCCCAAGAGAATTAACCCATAGAAAATTATCCAGTAAGCTCCCAGCATTATCAGTTTGCTGAGCAGTGAATCTGCTTTGCGAACTTCAGTGTGACCAAGGTGATTGGCAGCTTCCAGGCACCAGGCTGCAGCGCTGCGACAAACGCTAGCAGGGATTTGGAGGCTAGAGTGAATGAGAAGCTGTCACTTAAGAGACTGAGCACTTCATATTCTGTAAAAGATAACAACACACGATGATTTTGCAATTTTTGTACATTTGTATTAAACACATCATTACTCTAATCATCAGCCAATTCACAGAAATGCCAGAATGCAAATGAAATTCACTATCACATCAACTTTGGCAAATGCTTCAAGACTTTTTCAGCAATGTAAAATCATCAGAAATCTTCAGCCAATAAACTATTTGATACATGATATAAACCACAGAGCTTTTAAAATGTTTCATCATTACATGCAAAATGGAAATTGGGAATACAGGATTTCATATTTCCACAGTATTCCTCTACTCTGCTATCAGGAAGGGGAAAAGCTGCCTGCCTCTAAGCGCTACTAATCTACTTAACAAATTGGAAAAATCATTAAAAAACAATTACTAAATCACATACACATATGACTAAGGTTTAATAGAAGACTTTATACTTTGTGACACTAGCTCTAATGCTCGTTAGGCAAACTATTTCAAATTGCCTTAGCTCTAACCAAATGCAATAATCCCCACTAAAAAGCAATATTGCCTAAGTGCATTATAATGTGAACTTCACTATTAGAAACACATCATCCTGTAGTCATCTAAGAAGTTGTATGGATGTGAGGAATATTAATACTAAGATGACAAGGATTAGAGCAACCACTGTTCATCATCTGAGAATCAAGATTTTTCAGCATGATGATTCTTGCCTTGCTTAAACATTAGGACTGTAGGAACAGTGAATGCCAGAAGCAACACTGTTTCTAACTGCTGATGCCATGCAGAAAAAAAGGTTAAATATGGAAAAGTTTAATGTTCTAGAAGTTAATGATCAAAAGAAGACTTTGCAAAACTGTCAAGAGTTGCTGTCTTCACTGAAGATGAGTGTGACAGGTTTGAAGTAATAAGAGCAAGTGGTTTATTGAGCTTAGTAACAAACCTGCTCTCCTTACTTTGTTCAAATGCAGAAAAGAAAAACATTCAGCTAGGGACTAAGCATGAGAAGTTATATCTGAAAATATCTTATTTTCTTGTGAAAGATTAAAAAGAAAGAAACAGGGGCTAGAACAGATCAGCTTCTGCCGCATCAACCACAGGATAAATGGTTGATCTTTTTTTCTGTCACGGTCTAATACTTCATTTAGGCACCTCTACTTCTCTTTCTGCTACCACTTCTAAAACAAGCATTTAATTTTTCATGGGTCTTAAGGGTTCAGTAACCTCTTATGAATGGGCAATTATTAGTGGAGCAGATGTGCCTGCCTGTCAGGGGATTCTCTATCTGAATGGGGGGCGACACATCAGACTGCCACAGCTTCATGTCCTTTCCTTGTTTATACAGAAGCCAAATGACACATATTTGTACTTGTGAGCATGTAAAAAATGACCAGTGTAAAATGCCTTTCCCCTTCTCATCTAAACAAAACCCACCACATGGCCCCACTGCAAACTGTAAGACAAAAAAGGAGCTTTTTTGAATAATGCTAGAGGCAAGAGGAGAACATCCCTGGTAGTCAGACTCTCAGCACAGATTTACACAGGCTACACAAAGTACAGAGGGTATAAAACACAAGATATGTTGGATATTAGTTCACAGCCAAAGGTGCTACCAACCCCACTTCCCACAGCCCCGGCTTTTCCCTGGGCCTTTCATGTTCAACTAGTGACCAGACCTGACCCTGCCTGGTTTATGAGATCAGACACAATCGCAGCCCAAGGTGATTATCACCAGCTATACAGTGTCACATTATAAAGTCTAAGGGAGGTAAGAAACTTGTCAATAACAAAATTATCCTTTTATAGGGCTCTTAATTCAACAGTCCAGTCTGTTTCCTGTAGAAGTGATTAGCAATAGAAAATAATTAGGAGATGCCAGATGGGAGGAGGAGTTAAAAAAAAAGGCCCAAACCTCACACAGCTAAAGAAAGAGAACAACAAACGAGGGAGCTGCCAGCTAGCAACCCACTGCAGTCCTCTGTCGTCCAGGACATTCATTGCATAAGCAACAAATGACAACCACACGCCTGCTCTAAAGACTGCTCTGAAAGACCCACCTTTTCCTTTTTGTGGCCACTGCATGGGTTATGCAGTTGTAAGAAGGCATAAAAAAGTCAAGGGAAACCACAGGGTTTGTTTTTTTCTTTAAAGAAGATTATAATTTCTTTACATACGGCTATGAGGTGCCTGCACATCTAGGCACCCTTTTTGGAATCCCTAAGTATAAGGCCCATCGGGAAGGTAAGCAGCAGGCTCCCACAGCATGTTAGGGCTGAAGTCATGACAGCTCCCCAGTGCTCATCAGGAGTTGAACTGGACTTACGTATTTCTGAGTCCTATCTAACTAAGGTTCACTAAGATGGGAAAACTCTTTCTCCCCCCTGAAGACCGCCCAAAGAAAGCTATCTTCTTTGGCATTTCAAGAGCTAAGGGAGATTCCTTCCTCCCTCTCTGTGATCCTTCTTGAGCTAGACTGTCCTAGTTAAAAAGTAAGAAAACTTCTGCTAGTACAGCTAGGAGAAGTTAACGCTATACAGTACTACAAAGTACTACAAAGTATTACAGTACCACAAATGCCCTACAAAGTAGGGCATTAAAAATGTCACCAGATCAAAACACCAAGCATTAGAAACCCCAAAATGAGCTGCTGGTGAGGGCTTCACACTGACTTACCACACAATATGGAGAAACACAGGAAAAGAATAATAGCTTGATCATTGCAAATAGTTTCATTTTATCAGTAACAACACAACCAGTACTCTTCAGATTTAGTTGCACAGCAACTGTACTGCTTTACAGCTTTTTTAGCAGTTATGTTAGTTAGACTACTCATTTTAAAAAAGCACTGAGGGCACACTCTACTCACACTTTCTGCTGAATGTGGGGAGGGTACACTGATTTCATATGGCAGCTGCCTGTCTCAGCGTAATTAGACACTGGACTTTCTGAAGACTGCATCTTTGCGTACACCTCTCACATGCCAGATCATAAGAGCCACACTTATGTGAAAAAGCAGAAAGTAATGTGAAAAGTCATCTCAGCGAGGAAACAAATGATTTGTACCCATGCCTTTGCAGGTGGAAGGAGGTGATCCTGTCCCTCTACTCTGCTCTCGTGAGACCTCACTTGGAGTACTGTGTGCAGTTCTGGTGTCCTCAACATAAAAAGGACAT
>WYDI02037726.1:0-19774 GCA_009867235.2 Psittacus erithacus | reverse complement strand
TACAGCAGCATCATTTGAGAGTTCTGAAGGTTTTGAATGGCCTTTGGGTACCCTTGGGACCTGCCTGCTGATTGTGACGGGGATCAGCATGCTGGCACACATACAGAGTGTTTCTACCCACAACCATTTCGTCTGATCTCGAAACTTGAGCAGAGTCAGGTTTGGGTCTTGTCTGGGGTTAGACAACAATGTGGGAGAACCTGGAGATTTTCCCCAAGGCTGGACAATCATGACTGGCAGGGTGTGTAGGTCAGTATGAGCAAGTGTCTGGTCCACTGGGCCCCTCCAGTGCTTTGGAAGCGTCGGAGATGGAAGGCAGTTGTATGGAGTCCCCAACAACAAATTGCAGAAACTGCTGAAGGGGAGGGTGAATTATTTTGAGCCTGGTGGGCCCATGACACTTCACGCCCTCAGGGCAGAGATGCAACGTACAGATGGACTCATGATCAAGGGGTGGACTTAGCAATGGACACTGTTGCCCAGGTTATTCACGAGTGTGAACACTGCACACAGCCTCTTCTGCTCTGAAAGACTGTTTACAAGAGATGGAGCCTGACATCATGGACTGGATGGACTTAGCAGCTTTATAGGGATTGGTCCATGCAGTAAGGAATGATCTCTCTCTCTCTCTCTCTGTGGATGTATATATATATAGATGTATATATATAAAAGTGATGGTATATTGAAAATGTGGGATCTGAGCACGACATGAATGGTATGGAATAAGGGGTGGATACTGTCCTGGGCTCAGCAGTAGCAGTCATTTTACTCCTCCTTAGTAGCTGGTGCAGTGCTGTGGTTTTGACTTTCATCCTGGGAACAGCGCTGATAACACCGATGTTTTTAGCTGCTGCTTAGAATGTTTACTCTGACCAAGGACTTTCTGAGTCTCATGCTCTGCCAGGGAGGAGGGGAAGCCGGGAGGAAGCAGAGACAGGACACCTGACCCAAACTGACCAAAGAGGTATTCCATACGCACAGCATGTCATGCCCACTATATAAACTGGGGGCAGTTACCCAGAAGGGCTAGATCACTGCAGGGATTGGGTTGGGGTGTCTGTTGGCAGTAGGCGGTGAGTGGTTGCATTCTCTCCCCTTGTTATCTCCCTTGTCATGGATATTATTGGTGGTAGCAGCAGTGGTTTGTGTTATACCTTAGTTACTCCACTGTTCTTATTTCAACCTGCAGGAGTTACATTCTTTCGATTCTCCTCCCCATCCCTCTGGGAGTAGAGGGAGGAAGGGCGGGGAGTGCGTGAAAGACTGAGTGGCTGATTTGCGGCTTGGCTTAAACCATGAAATAGTTATTCCTACTGTCTGCTAATTGGCACAGATTTGCATCTATTTATATCTTCAAAAATACTCCTAAACTCACTGCAAAATACTTGCCGGAGGATTCACAGGCCAAAAGTGATCAATCCTTTTGGCAGATATTGTATTTTTCTACACAACCAAATTATATTGCTGTTTCTTGTAAAAAAAAAAAAAATCACCACAATTCATGAGGAGAAAAAAAAAAAACAAACAACAACTCAATAAGGAAATATTTGGTTTCAAATCTAATATATAAGGGAACTGTAACCACTCTGTCCGCATGTGGCAGACATGCACATTTTACATGATAGCCATTTCCAGAAGACTCATCTTTGATGGGGCTATAGCTTCCATGCTGAAACAACACATTTCAAACTTTCAAAATGGTAAGGCATGATCAGACTGCAGTCTGGCATGGATATCTATAGTTGGCTGTGATTACTCAAACTATACCTGTAAAGTCACACCCCAGCACCACCAAGTTATCTCTAATCCAGTTCCAAGAATGTGTGTCTCACTGCCCCATCCTGACTAAACTACACTGAGACTGACTACATGGAGAGGTCAGCCAACCTGCTCCAGCACACAGGTACCCCAACTGTCAGCAGGCAGCCTCTAACCTACTCCTCCTGTGGTGCTACAGACCATTTACAGGTTGTCCTCTGCTAAACATATATGACAAGACTTCATTCATTTTGCTACGACTTCCCTTTATGACACTAAGCAGTAAACTGTGAGCAGGCACTTGAACACAACCAGCACATCTGGGCAACTGCCCTTTCCTCCTAACCCCCATCCTAGTCACTGTGAGAACGCTGAGAACACAGGGAGGAATTTTCTTACACAGAAGGGATCACTTATCAGTTAACAGCACTGCTCATGGCTTAGTGAGGTTACGGCTTATGAAATAGAAGCAATACAAAAAAAAAAAAAAACAAAAGTCACACCATGACTGTTTCATTGGTTTTTTTCCTTTGTTTCTCCTTTCCAAAAACCCACTTGGTGTCTTACTCTGTCTATCAGTTTTAATTGGTGTCTGTCAAACTTCTTTACTCAGAGGAATGGCAAACGCTTTACTTGGATGAGAAACATCAGGTCTGTAAGTTTAACAGCACTAGCATCTACCTAACTGACAATAGTTGAATCTATTCAGCTATACAGACAGAAAGAGGTCCAGTATCCTACTTTACACTTCCATTTTCCCCTTTTAGCAGCTGTAAGGTTATAACAGGCATTTTTAGAGCTTGTCAATAAGAGAAAAGAGGAAAAATGAGGTCTGTAAACAGGTCAGCAGTTCAAACTTCAAGCTGTTTGCATGTTTTGCTGTAGGTGATAGCCTGCCATTGTTTCTAAATGTAGTCTGTTTCTTCCTCTAAACAGGACATGTAAAAGGCACTAAATCACAGCTCAAATGAGAATGAAGGCAACCACTGAGAATGCTGTTGTGGTTGAATCCAGGACAGATGCAAAAGGCACAGAATGCTGATGCATTTTTATTACTGAAGTTTTAATTAAAAACATCCCTCTCATACTACAGGGCTGAAACCTGTTGACTTTTAATCCTCAGAAACAGTTCTAGCAGCCTAACTACAAACCAACAAGAAAAAAAAAAAAAAAAAAATAAGAGACACTTGAGTTTCAAGCAGTTTTTGTCCTAACGTGGCAATATAGATGCTAACACAAAATATGCTTTCAAAGCTTAAAGGTGATTGATGCTGCTACATTTCATGTTAGTGTTATCGAGACCCTTCTGCACAAATCCTGACAAAAATGAGACTTAAGAAGTGCATATTCTTTATTCTGAAAGCAAAGGGCCTTTGCGAGTGACAAGATGAGGTCTTTCCCCAGGACCTGGTTTTGATAGAAATCAGAGAGTCCTTCTCACTTTTTATTCCATGCTCATTAGCACTGTCAGAAACAGGTGTAGGTGAGAAGCCATATTATTCTGCTTCTCTGCCTTTGGGAGGCCAGCGAGTCTCAAGACTGACTGACATAATCCATTTTTCAAACCTATTAGTTCTCTCGTGTTTTATAAAATGCCCTTTTTTTGGTTTGTTTTTGTTTGGTTTTTTTTTTGTTTGTTTGGTTTTTTTTGTTGTTGTTGTTTTGTTGTTTTTGTTTTTTTACAGCTTTATTGTCTCCATTATACTGTAATCTTATTCATCTCTCCTCCACAATTCAGCCCCTTCTGGTGTATTTAGTCTACATAAAAGGAAAAAGAATCCATATTAGCCTATAGAAAATTTGTTTATTTATAATTAATTTAAATAGAGTTTCTACCTGGCAGGAATGGAGTTAACTTTCTTCACAGTAGCCCATACAGTGCTGTGTTTTGGGCTTGTGGCTGAAAGTGTTGATAACACAACCGTGTTGCCGCTATTGCTGAACAGTGCTGACACAGCACCAAGGCTTTCACACCCACTTACCAGCAAGAAGGGGGTGAGAAAGAAGCTGGGAGAGGACACAGCTAGCAGAGGTGACCTTAACTGGCCAAAGGGACATTCCATCCCCAACCCACACTGTGCTCAGAGCTCACTGCCCCCCCCCATTAGTCCCAGTGGAAAGCCAGGGGAGAACAGGAAGGACAAAAGCAACAGAACTCATGGACTGAGATAAGATAGTTTAATAACTGAAGGAAAGGGGCAGAAGGGAAAGGCAAACAAGTGATACAGAAGCCATCATTCACCACCTCCCACAAGTAGCCTGACACACAGTCAATCTTGAAAACCAAATCCCTTGCCTTCTTCCTCCTCTGCCCTAGGGCTGGGGTTTTGGTTTGGTTTGTTTGGTTGGGGTTTTTTTCCTTCAGTGTCTACCCATTTGCATTGCTAGTAATAAAAACTCATTGACAAAATCAAGACTTCAAAATTACTTCCAAGCAAAACCCAGAAGACCATCAAGAATGATGAAAGTTATTGGTTCTCTAAGGCACAAATTCTACCTTTGCATATAATCACTTAGTATTTACCATGCTGTGGTTATTAGACAGTACAAACTTTGAGAAGGACAGTACATCACAGGTTACCACACAATTTTTAAAAGATAAGGTATTAAAAAAAACATTTGATTTAGAAAGAAAAAAAAGTTTTACTATTCTTGGGTGTGATCAGATGGCAAAGTTATCCTTTTGTCAGGCTCTTCATAACAAAACCAAGGTCAGTTAGCAGCAAAAAAGAAATGCTATTCTAATCTTACCTACGCAATCCCAACACAATTAGAAACTATTTAAAATTGCATTGAGACCCGTGGCAAAACTCATAGCAGCACAGAAAAGCAAGGTCACAGCCATGTGCCTGATACATAGCTTCATAGATTCTTGGGGATGGTTAAGGAGAAAACTCCCTAGACACTACTGCATGAATCTGTTAGGCTGTAAACCAACTTTATTTTTCCAGTTCTATTTTTGAGAACTTCTTTAAGTCCACACAATATATGCATTCATTCAATTAATTCAACCAAGCAAACTAATTGTGTCCCTGGTTCACATATTTGGGTTTTTTCTTTATGATCTAGAGCAATCTGCAATAACTTCTCTGAGAAATTATTTGTCCAATTCAACTTAAAAAAAATCTTTCCCTCCTTCTCATTTGGGCTTTCTCACATCTGACTGCTGCCAGATGTTACAGGTACAAGCAGACAGAACACACCATCTGCACTTCTGAATGTCTCAGGCATATCCTAACAGGCTGTTGGCTTCATCTGAACATTAATGGCTTCATCTGAACATTAATGGCTGATGGCAGCATGGCAGGTGCAGCGGAGGGCCAGTGTGAAATATGTTGAGAAGCCCAGAACAGGCTTTTACTTGTGTGCCAGATGAAAGCTGGGAATTATAAAAAGAAGACTACGCAGTAAATATTGGAAGAGGCTGATAATACTCATTTCAGGACTTTCCAAATAATACTACATGGTGTTATATTTTTAAAAATAAAGTCTAAGCCTATTGTATTTCATGAAAGTGGGAGATGAGAAACGTAATTACCAAGATATATATAAACTGAAGTGCATTTTAATAGCTTGCTTGACATGCTGTAAAAAGGTCCAAGAATACACATTTCAACTGCATCAATTGTTAGATAACACAAGACAGATATATGGCTACATACACACTTGTATACATCTAGATTTATTCCTTAGTTGGTTTTAAAATACAAAGCTATGAGGTTTTATCTAAAGTTGATAAGCCTGGCAAGAGAAACTCGCTTTATTATCAATGCATCAAAGTTATTTTCTGTTCAGTCCCTCTGTAACTAATATCATTTGTTACTTTGCTTTGCAAGAACCACTCTCCCCCTCCTCTCTCCCTCCCCTCTCCTCCCCCGCCGACTTGCACTGAATTATTTCACCACAAGATGTTGGAGAAAGAGTTAAAATCTTCAGCTACCCTCAGCAACCAAATGTATTCCATAGCTCTCAAGAGAAATACATAGCTCAAGGAGGCTTTGCTCCAAGACTTTGCTAGCGTCAGACATCCAATACACATAGCAAATCACATCTGAACCTTGCTGACATAACACCAAAGCTTTTTCACGATACTGTCAGTACACCTGTACCTACTGTGAATGATATGTCTTAGAGAATGAACAAATAAATAAAACTAATCCCATTTATTATTCTGCTAAATGCCCGAGTTAGTTCACAGTCTTTCTGCTAATGCGGAAAAATACAAACTATATTACTGGATATGTAATGTTTTTATTTCTCTACATTTCTTTACCAGCAAACTGAACCAAGACCTGCTCATTTCACACAGACAGGACTGCTTGTTTTTGAAGATCACTGTAAATTAATTTCCTTAGAAGACTGAAGTCACCATATCACTGACCTTAACCAATTACCTGGCACATCTCTAAGAAAGTACATTCACAGCAGAGCCATAACTCTGAAAGTATCTGTGTGCCTACAAATCTTACAGAATGGGAAAGAAGTAAGTATATATATAAAAAAAAGACCAGACACAAACCTGATGAACAAAGTGATGTGTCTGGCCATTTCTGCTCATTAAAATTTAATGACAATTTACCACTGCCTCTCAGTCCCTAAATTAAAGTTCAAGTTGCTCTCAATGCACCAGATAAATTTTAATTCCAGTTACATGCTGCCCCTTCAGTCAAACCTGTCCTGTAAGAGCCCACTGCACAAAATGCCAGTGACAGAGCGCACCCGCTGTCCTACCCTGATCCCTGCCACCAAATAGGGCCAGGGGTCAGCAGCTGCCACCCGGTCCCATTACTGCAATGGTTGTCCACAAGCATGTTGGGATCTTTGTCAACAGTTACATAACTCACACACTATGACTGTTACCACAAGCTATTTCAGACCAATCACTAAGCTATGTCACTGGTGGAATAATAAAATTACCTGTTTCACTTTGGTTTGCTGAAGTGAAGGTGAAGATCGCACTTAATTCCATCTACTCCACCCTGCCCAACCATCAACCAGGGTGCTATCAAAATGCAGGACTCCTCTCACTTCTGTAAGTCAAACCCAGTAGTTTAAACAGGAAGGGAACAAATCTAGAATTTCATCACAACAGCTAAAGGATTTGAAGCCTTTGCTTACTTCCCCCTAATCCTAATTTATGATTTATTTTATTAAGCCTTGATCAATATCTTAAATTACATTCTGTATTTCTTTGCAACTATCAAATGCAAATAAGGACTTTTGCTTAAAAAAGTCAGATTCACCTCCCAGTCACAGAACAGCCTAATTGCTCTCCCATTGGAACAGACCAACCTTCTGGCTTTTCTTTTGTTTTATTTTTCTTGGGGGGTGATGGTGCTGGGCTTTTGTTGTTGTTTTTTAAAGTTAAAAACCTGTAATGCTTCCAACTACTCCAAAATACTTAATTTACTAGTTTAAAGCTTTGGCTGCCAATGTGCCTATCACTTTCTCAACATTCAACTGGATAGCACACAAATTCAGAGGACAAATTGTTAATTCTTTAAGTTACACAATTAGCTTGACTCATGCCAATAGCTCCATTCAAGTCAATAGAAGCTTTTCTTTGAGGGAAGTTCTTGTATTTCCTTGTTTACTTTTCTTTTAGGCAGGTAAGGGTGGAGCAATGAAGTTCATCAACTTCTAAGTAGCTCCGTAGGGTTTCGGTAGTATGAAGCTGATCTGTTGTTTAACATTGTATTTTCTGATGTTTTCCTTTATGTGTGTATATATATATATAAGGAAATATATATATATTTCCTTTTAATAATTAAAACTTTGGAAAGCCTGTTCCATTAAACAGCTAACTTTCATATCATTAGTTGTCTGAACAGCTGAAAGGACAAACATAAGCTGTATGGAGTTTTGAAGAAAATGTTCACTTCTTTGTGTTAAATGACACCCACAACACTCATCAACAGAGATCTTCACAGCCTAGGTTACGGAAAGGTAGCTTCTGTACATGGTACATATAGTATTAATAGCAGATTTGAGTTCAGCAGCAAAATACCACCGCTATTAATCATAATCCAATACTAAATTAAGGGATATTAAGTTCCTAAAAATTTAAGATTTTTATGTTAATCATATTTGCTCTATTTCTTCCCACATGTTCAAGTTACAGGATACTTTTAACCTAGCAGAAGGACAGGTAATGTTTTCCCTCAGACTGAATCAATATTAAGGCAGGTATCAGTTGTCTCAAGAAGAAAAATCTTGGGCCCAAGCACACAAAGACAAAACAGGAACAGATTCTTACCAATGAACAGGGTCAAACAGGAACTGTATTATTCCTTCTTTCTTCCCTAGAAATGCCTACAGTCTATATAACATCATTAGTGGAGGCGATAAAAAAAAGAAGGGTACCAAAATATCATCCCGCACTTTCTTTAATCATATAAAAAAGGTCATTACATAAGCATTATTCATTCAAAAACTGTCTCATTTTCTACAGCCTAAGGCTAAAGGGAGATGCAGATGGGAGGAAGTTAACAGAACAATCTACAGAGAGGAACTTGTCGGCCAAAGCACTCTTTCAAAGGAAATAAAGGATGGAAGAAGAGTATTCTGCGCTTGCTCCGCAGCTAAATATAGGCTGGAAGACAGCCACTTAAATGTATTTATTACTATTTATATGCACATACATGCCAATTATTCCTGTAAGTTTATTTCCAAATCAAGAAGCTCTGTAGGACCATACTTCCACTTAAAATGTGAGTTGGTTAAAGAAGCTTCAAGTATTGCATTTTCTTTCCTCTAATGATTTATTTAAATAGCCCAAGTTACTGGATCTTTTTCTGCACATTATTTATAAATTTTTTAATGTAGTTTATTTTATGGCTTTATGAACATCGCAACATATTTGAATATTTAACCAGTAGAAAAGATTTGGTTTTTCAGACAGAACTACATCTCTATGTAATACTAGCAGTAATATGCTAATCACATCATCCTTCCAAGTTCAACATGTCCAAACACAGCCTAGAAAAAATCCTAAACAGGTGGACTCAATGTTCAAAAGCAATAGCAATATTGCTGAGTAAAAAATTCCACATATAATATACATTTCACTATTAAAACTGAGACATCAATCTTCTACTGCTGAAAGAAACAAGACTTACAAAAATACTGAAGATCCATGCCAATAGCTTATTGAAAGCTTTGCTGTGCTGCTAGCTCAGAGCTCAGCATCCTGTATCAGCTTGCGTATCAAAAGCCACATGAAATAAAATTCTGACACTTGACAGCTACGTCAATCCACAAACCAGGAGCCCATACCGGTAGTATGATCTGTGGTTATGTAGCCAGTGTCAAAATTCAGCCCCCTGTTTTAGAGAAAGGATCCTAATCTGACTGGGAAGAGCAATGTTTCAGGCAGTACAATTATTTATCCTAGAAAAGTCAGAGAAGATTCCTGTTAGTGGCAAATACTTCACAGTATAATGGACACTGGTTAAGCATATGAGCATAAGCACATCTGACAGTATAAAGATCAAGTCTGCCATGCATTAATGCTTAAAGGTTTTCTGAACACAATTAAATGAGAATAATCCTTGCACAAAGGCAGTTATAAGAAATTCTGGCTTCTACTTGTATGACCTGATAAAACTTGATTAACGTTTCAAGTTTATGGCAGAAAACCAACAAATCTGGCTTTTTGCATATGCAACATTTTGGCATTGTTCTTCTGAGGAGGTGAAAGGGAAAGAATGGTTCTTTTGTCACATCTTCAACGCCATCTGTTCCAGACACAGCAAAAATACTTAAACTTTGATTTGCATGGGCAGGCATTGGCAACTTGTTTACAATGCTGGATGGGAAACAAATCTACCATGATCTAAAACTGTTCCCTCTTCCACATGAGCCTGGTCTCTGCAGAAAGATCTGTTAGCCACAGAAGCAGCCCCCTCCCTTCATTCCCAACATGTATTACTATGGACAGCTTCCTAAAAAGCTGAGGCCCAAAAATCCAAGCTGTGACCCCTGCAGGGAGATCTAGCTTCAGAACTCATGGTCCAAATTGGACACCAGCTCATCAGTGGTCATCCTTGTTGGGTTTTAACCTCAAATTGCTGGCTGCTCTCAGAAAGCTCACTCAAGTAATACTTCACTGACACTAAAAACTAAATTGGATAGACCACAGTACATAATCAAATAACAGTAAAGCAAATTTAGGCTGTCCATGGCTAATCATAAACAAAGAAAACTACGGCTCTGTTCTGGCTTTTTAACTACTATCCTGCATCTCATAGCCGGGCTACTGGCATTACAGACAAAGAGTAAGTTGATAATATCTAAAGCCCATAATGGCTTTCACTGCGCTCAAAACAGTTAAGTGCTAGCACTGTTGAGTGATCCTATAGCAAAAAGCTTCCTCAAACTGTTTTCTTCTTTTCCTGACCCTAAAAATTAGTTGTGGTGTCACGTCTCTAACACGAGGCACTTCTTAACTCTTGGTACATTCAAAAAAGAAATATCTCTCAACATAAACTGTTTTATGAATGTATTTTTTAGTAATGACAAGTACTGGATGACTTGAAAGCAAATTTGCAAAGGAAACATACACTTGAAAAGTCCATGTTGTGGCAAAGAAAACATCCCACACACTTTTCATGCCATTATCACTACAGACCCCCTTGTAACTTCACAGAAGAGGCTGGAACTCGTGAACACCGTGTGTTAGTGGCAAGCAAAGGAAGAGCTGCTCAGCACAGTCTGAGCTGCACCTCAGATTATACCAGTTCAAAAAATCAGAAAGCTGCTGTCTTCTCTGGTGGCAACCGAGTGTTAAGATTGCATTTTGCTGCTAAGCTTCTCCTGATAGAGCAGGGCAGCTACAGAATACAGAGTACCTTGAAGGCAGAATTCTCTCTCAAAAACGTAAAATCTTTTATACCCTTTACTGTTTTTGCCAATGCACAATACGGCAGCTTCAAGCACATTATCCATTGGAATATTACACCACTGAACAGTACATGATAGCATTCCCTTGCACTGGCACTAAAATAAATTGCTGAAGAAGGAAATAAGCAGCAAGAGATGAAATGCATGCTCCAGGTTCCAAGGAAAGCATGTTAATCCCTAATACATGGTGGGGGGGAGGAAGAGCAACAAAAATAAGGGAAAAATTTATCCTTTATAAAGATGTTGCTTGAGTGCTGCCACGGGAAGATCAGCAGGACCTACAGTGATCTGCTGAGTAAATGCCGGTCATGCAAACTAAAACTGCCAAACAGCAGCTTTCAGTGACATATCCAATTTCAGCGTTTACAATGCATGAACTATTAAACTCAACCAATATGACTCTCTATGGCAGCCTCTCAGAGCTATATGCTGACTAACACTTTCATACAGAAGAACATTCTGTTTGCTTTTCAGAATATATTTCTCAAGGAAAAAAGTGCTAGTTTGTAGTAAAGACTGACTGAGATCCTGATGACAGCAAGGAAATATCCCCAAACAAACTCTGTTTATATCAAGATTCCTGTTCACCAGCTATCTGTCCACCAACATGATTTCTCTTTTATGGAGTTTTATTTCAGAAACGGGGACATAGTGGTTAGAATTTAAAACTAGCTAATTAAGTTCAGCAAGCATTCTTGTCTCAACCAAATGAACAGTGCCATTAATAAGGGGCCAAGATTAAGGTTTTGTCTAAATGAATGTTTATAGTTTTTATGCATGCCACTAATAATACAATGCTATTATTATCTAGACATACACCTTCCAGAGGTATAAGTTTGTCACAGGCTAAAGGCCAGCCAAAAGCATCGCTCAAAGAAAAGAGATCTTGACCCTATCTGCCTGGCTTGAAGTGACTAGATTAACTCATTGTGAGCTCAAAAGACAAAGAAGGAATAGATATCTTACTTAGTAACTGCTGCTAACTTCAGTGTCCTGTTTCCTTAGGTTTGTGGTGTCAGTCTGAACTCAACTGGAGAAGAATCGCTATCCATTCACAGTACCTGTCCCACTCTGTAAATACTTCTCACATTATATGATCATCAAGTTGTGAGGTTCTGCTCTTCAACCTCCCAACACAATCCCCTATAACAAGTACTCTTCCAAAAGCTATAAGTTACTTTCAAGCATCACTTTATCCTTCTCTCTAGCAACCTAGATTTACATTGTGGATAGGAAAGAAATGGGAAATGATGGCCAAGAGCAGCAACAAAAATCTGTCGGTCTGGGTTAGTTCTTCAGGCTCTTTCTACATCATTTGACATGTTACCAAGAATTGTGAAATAGTATTGCAAACTGTGCATTCTAAATCGCATATTGTTACATCTGTGGAATCAGTTACAGACCCACCAGCATTTACGACACTTGTGTCAACTATATAAGGTTAAATTACTGTGGAATTTAATGGCAGAAGTACAACCGATTTCAACAATATCCAGATTTCCCTCTTAGACAACAACTATCGCATGAGTGTAACGCAAGAGTGTAGAAAAGTAGTTAGTGTCCTAGATTTGCTGGTTTTAGCTTGGTTTTTAAGCAACACTGGTACTATCATTTACTGGTTCAGACTTCAAGTGTGGTTTCATCAGAGTGCCAAATTGGTTTAAGTTCAGTTTCTGAGTGACAGAGGCTGTCCATCCACTTTATTTTTCCAGATGGAATTGGTTTCAACACTACTGGTACCTGAGCAATTATACAGGCATTAGTGACACCTTAGGAATGCAGGAGTGGGAAAGCAGGTTTGCAGGCAGGACTTCACTGGGAAGAGTCCCCCTTCAAGACTTCGATAAGGTTCCTAATATTCTAATAGTCCAAAATTCTATTTCTACGTTGGACATACATATGTAAGTCCAAATACGGACTGGAAAGATCGCTGTCATTGGATATGCTCAGCTGTAGTGCAGAGCACTCCAAAATCCTCATAAGTCACAGATTTATCCAGATCTCATTCAGACAACACATTATTGAGGGTGGCCCTTTACTTGGCACTCTATACAAAGAAATGCTTAGCAAAACAGGATTTTTTATTTATTTTTTTTTTTTTAATTTAATGGACTGCTCAGCGGCTGGTGTCAGGCTAAATTAGGTTTTACTTATAAGAAGGAGCAGAACTAACTGCCATGAGATAAGGATCAGGAACAGCCATAGGATCAGTGCAAAACAGCCTCTCTCCACAGAACTACCCTTCAGGCTAATGGAGTGCCACGCACCTCCTGCTAATCTTTGCTCTGGGCAATTCAGCAATTCTACAGAATTACTGTGAGACCAAATATTTTCCCCAAGCATCTAGCATTGTATTATTTGTATTTGTCAATACTAAAAAAAAAAAATAAAAAAAATCTTCTATTATCTACTGACCTAAATAAAATATGACCATGCAGGGAATGCCCCAGGTACTTTCAACATTGATTTGGTAGGTTTGTGCCACTGCTCCCCCTCCCCAGTGGGGACTGGTAATTATCAGCCACACATTATGTGCCCTGTTGAACAAAGAGTTGTTGAACAATACTATGTTATCAAAACACCTGCTATGACAGACAGAAGTCCAACAGCTAGACTCCATTATTATCTAATCCAGCAGATTGATTTCTCATTCTACTTTTACCTATCTTACTATGATAACCTTTAACATAAATTATTCAGGAATTATCCCCCACCCTTATAGTGTATAAAAATTCAGATTTTATATTATAATGTGTTTACTCTTACTGTCCCTCAGCTTAATAAAATACTCATGTGAATTCTTTTATTATTTAGGAAGAGGAGACCACAGTTAGTTCTCAAATCTGAGATTCCTACAGCAGGATAAATTCAGAAGAATTCTATTAAACACAAATAGCAACTGTCAACCTTCCCCATGGGGACAGACTAGAAATGAACATTCAACCCACGGCTAAAAGGACAGCAAGAAAAAAGCAGCAACAGCTTCTGACGATTTCTTGTGCACATGTAAAGATCTGTTCTTTCAGATTGATTTATCTCCAGACAAACTAGATCAAGCACTTGAACAGGAATGGGAGACTCTCCAGAGCTGAGAGGGGGCAGAACTGGGTGCTTCAATGCAAGTAAACGTTACCAAAGCTTCAGAGGAATCTGAGACCAGTTTATAAGAGAGCTTACATGGCAGGTTACTGGTTTCCTCCTTCACCCTCCATGTTCCCTACAATTCCACAAGGGCAGAAAAGACTAAAAGGGTCATCAAACACTAGCTGGTCTATCCTCCCCTATTTCAAGACAGCATTAGCAACAGTTAGACGAGGAGAGTAAGACAAGAATTATAATCCATCAGAGAAGCAATTCAATACTGTAAACACTAAGCAATACTAGCCCTTATTTCGAAAGGTATTTTGATACATGCTGTTGTATAATAACAACATTGATACATGCCTACCACACTTAAACTAGCCCATTTCAGACACATGCAAGGCAATCATACTGCTACCTGCAATTACAGTCCTTTTCTTAAGGAAGAAACATAAGAGATTACTAAAATGAAAAGTCTTGAGAAGCTGACACTCATGCAAAGTAAGACAGCCCAGTAAAGTATCATTCAAATCTTGCTGATATTATCTGCACAGTACAGAAAAAGACTGACATTGTTCAATTATTATTTTTTTTTCCATTCTCTAAAAGCCACTATTCAAATGCAGTGTCTAGAACATAGTGACACAAATCAGCAATATGCACAAGTTCTTATCTTCCCCCTCAAATTCTGTTAGGGGTTCAAGCAGTTGAACTGCCTCTTTATGATCCTTTTGCAAACGTTTGGCACAAGAAGATCTTTACTCTGTTTCAATTTCCAGAAAGCATTACCAGTCAGTCAGCCTTACCAAGCTTGCTGACAGAGTAAAGTCATATCAGTTTGTATACAGCAATTTGAAATCCCTGCAAGAGTCTTGTATGACTAACTAGAACACTTGAGCACTTTGGCATTTTGTCTACATAAACTGAAACGATCATGCAGATGGTCTTCACAAGAATGAGCATGCTGAAGCATCTCAGAAACACCTGGACATCAATGCATCAACTGGGCAACATATAAAGTTAACTAATGCCAAAGTGTTAAATAATGCCACTTCATCTAATGGCACAGATGGAGATTCATACTATCACTGCTTTAGGTGGGCGCGCAGTCACCCTAATGCAAGAACAAACAAGTCATTCAGATCCTGGAATGCCTCTCACCCAGCATGGCAACGCTCGACACTCCGTTTTCTTCACGGGTACACAATAATCACAGTTTGTGCAGAACTGCTAGTGGCGTTGCTAATGACGATGCCTGCATTTGGCTTACTACTATAAGATTTATAGCAAAAAAGTAGAAAACAGCACCCACAAATGAAGAGCACAGAATTTACCCTGCATTTTTATCATTAAATGCATGCATGTAAATAGCTGAATGTATTAAAGCCAAAAGAGCGTGGGAGCAGTAAAATATTTCCATTTTTCCAAGTAAGTTTAATAATAAAAACTGCTTTTTATTATGCTAATATTATATCTACAATTTGACTGTACATGAGTGAAGAAAATAAACCCAGGTCTGTGCTTGAATGCACTTACCGTTGGACCTCAAAAGTCAAACTTTACTCACTTCTACTTATTTCCCTATGGGCTGCGCATTGGTCTGTCCTCCAATTTCTACAACAAAGCAATAGGGTATGTCCTCTCTCCTACTGACAAATGCTGTTTCTGATCATACTGCTTATGAAACATAAAGGCAAATTTCAGTGCAATCGCATTTATAGGGTTCTGCATAAACACAGAAGACCCCAAAGCCAACAGTAATTGCAGAAGGAGAGGAAGAGTTGGGGTATTTTTCCCCATTTTTTAATAGAAGTAATGTATTAGGGCTTTAGGAATGCCATTCCTAGGGACCTAACTATGCTCTTAATTTACTTCAAATATACACTGTCATTTAGGACAACTGGAAGATATGCCTATCAAATGAAAAAATTTCCTTACTGTATATGAAAGGTAAACTTTGCATTTTATTCACAGCAAACAATGAGAACTATCATGAAATTTCATTAAAAGCAAAACTGACTTGTTTGTAAAAGCTAGAACACACATTAAAAAAAATGGCTTTTTAATGAAAACTGAGTATCAGTCATACAAGTCTTAGGAGGAGCTCCAAAGAATCATGATTTTGAAAATCATCCTAGCACTAAATTCCATTATAAAGCCAATCTATGAATAGGGAAAATCTTCCTATCCTTCCCTCACACAAACAAGTGTTTCTCAAAATACTCCTAAAAGACATATCCCGCCTTAAAAATACTTATCCATGTCTTAACGACAGCAGTAAAACAGAACCGTATTGCTTCTCTGGGCTTCTTTGCTGAGAATTTAGCTTATTTTGGCAGAAATTCTTTTTGCATATGCTCGCTTGCCTTTAATTAAAAAATACACATGCATTTTGTGTCGTGCATTTTGTCTCAGCCAGCCTGGATTCAACCCTGCCACCACTGATCCAGCTATTCACACCAAAGGCTAAAACAATTAGATATGAACTTGATGAAATAGCAGCACTTTCCATTTGCTAAATGATGTTGAAGTGCTTTCATATCTTCATGTGCTTATAACTGTAGGTGCCCTATGCATTAGCCCTAATGTTCACCTCTGTCACTCTGACTTGTAACCATGAGTACAAAGGACAGATTAAAACCTTGACAGTCTGATTATCTCTGCTGCCATACTTCTCCACGGTACTCTATAACTGTTCCACAGACAACTACCAGTGATGTCTTAATGCCAACAACAGGATGCATTTCAGCTAAACTGTCTAAACATTAGTTGTTCCACAGAGAGGAAAGAGAGACCCCAAGCATCAGAACCTGAGGAAAATAAATTATCAATCACCTACCAACACCAGGCAATAAGCAATGAAGGAACACTAGGCAGAGAGACCATGCACAATGTACATTATTTTCACTACCATAGGTTAGCTGAATTTCATCAATAAAAGCAGAAAATCTTTCAAACTTTGAGTACAGGAAAGGGGATGACTTAAATTTCTATTCATACAACATTCAATGATGAGGGGAAAAAAAATACACCAGGACTGCAAAACTGAAACAGAAAACAGAATCAACTCCTGATGACAGAAGACAAAACTGAGCGTGCTGTGTTTAGAGTCAGTCAGTTTCCATCGCAAACACATGGCAGGAATTTTAGTTCCTTGAGGGTGAGGGCCTTGCATGTGCTCATCTCTAAAGAATTAAACATGAGAAATAAGGTCTCTGTTCAGACCCAGGAATTTGATTTTCAATTGCTGATCTTTACTCCTTCAAAACCATTTGCAAAGCAAGGTTGCTGAGCAGACAAACACATGGAACATATGTAAGGATAAGTACATACCATGAATCCTGGGAGATGATTAGCCTGCCATCCATTTCTGCTGCAGAAATTAAACAGTGGGGTATTGAGTGGGGGGTTTTGGTGCACAAAATGCAGACTTGAAAAGGAAAATATGAATACTGCCAAGAAACATTTCAACACTGAGTAGCACCCAAGAACATGAAAAGCTCTGGGAAAACAGTGAATTTAATATTGTTCCTTCTTGTCTGCAGATGTTATGAAGAGATGAGATGCAGGAAAAGGCAACTGAGAACAAAGCAAATTATTTATGATTAAATTAAATATCAATACATAAATGAGGTAGCATTCAGAATTTTATTTTAATCACTGTGTCAACCTTTTAACTATTAAGGAAATGGTGTATCTATAGAAGAAAATTAAAAGCTACAGAAGGCATACCTGGGGCCATCCTTGTGGGACAAATTGGGATATTGTCCTAGAGCTTCTTCAGATAAACAACCTGCACTTCAATTAGAAAACTAAAAGGTGTTCAACATAAGACCAAACGCAACAGAATGGGGCTCAGTCTGCTGGAATAAGAAAAACAAAAGTCTGGTTGCTGCAGTGAGCTGGCAAGTGTCTGAGTGTTGCTGTATGCTGACACCACACAAACCTTCTCAGATGATAGAAGAATTTGGGAGACACTTAAACCTTGCTTTTATTAAAAATGGAAAAAGAGTTTCTTTGGAAAGACTCTTTCCCCATGAGAAACAGATCAGGAAAAAGATGAAAACAAGCAGTTGAACACTGGGTATAAATGTAAAGGATGAGTTCACGCATTAATTTTCCATTAAGTTTTAATTCGGTAAGAAAATCAGTTTTTCCTAAAAGCATTTTTCACTATAGCCAGATGCCAGGTGACAATGAAGAGGTGCTCTATTTGCCAGAGTTTGAAATAATATATTTAACATAATTGGCACTGATGGCGAGGTGAGTCATATGACAACACTGTTGGACTCCTTGATAACAGCTAGTTGAAGAAAGATTGAGGGGACAAAAAGGAATGAAGGAGTGGAACAGCTGCTGTGTGAAGCCCCACCTTAAAAGAAAGCAGAGTTTGATTTTGGATCACTGATCACTCAGAAAAAGGAGAATAAAAAATTAAAAATACATACATTACTTTAAATAAAGTAAAATATTTTCAGGAATGATCACCAAGTCCTAGGTAGAAGAAAAGATTAAAAGATTCTGAGGAAGTTACTACGTAAGACAAGATAAATTTCATCGTTACAAGGAAAATTTGCAGCTGTACTGGAAACAAAATGCACTAGGATAGGTTCAAATAGAGAATTTGGTATCACTTAGCCCACATTAATTTTATTACCTATTTTTAACGGATGCGAAACTGGGTCTCAGCAAGTAAGTCAACAACATTTCTAGTATTAGCAAGAGTTGGGCAGGAGATGTTGCAGTCCAACAAACATAGCCAGAGATCCTCATGTACTTAACCCCTATCTGTACCTGCATACATTAAGAAACATCTGGATTTTTAGTTCTGAGAAATCACTTCAAGAAGACAATCTTTCAAGTACCTGAATGCTGCTGTAATACAAGTTCATCTGAGCTTGGTTATTCTTCAGCCTTTTGGAATAACAAACCAGCACATCAGATGTCTCACTCTGGACTTTTTTGACTGACAGAAAAAGCTCCTGAGCATCTGTAACACTAAAATGCTATTCAAGCATTCAAGACAGCCTTACATGAACCATGCAACACAGGCATTTATAGCAGTGATGTATTTAAAAAAACAGCACTGTATAAAGTCCTAAGTTCTGCTGAACTAAGGCAACTTTCTCATATAGAACCACCTTGATCAACTACTCACACTGAGGAATTGCATGTTGACACAATTCTATTGGCCAGAGACTGAGAGATCCTTGGGATTGATTGCATTCACTTCACTAAAACTGAAGCAAGTTAAGTACAATATTCTACTTCAAGTATTACCATTTTTCAGAAATGACCTATTCCTACACTTCTGGAGCTAACATACTGCTTTCTAATGCCCCTGCTGCTTCTGCACTTCGATATTTTCCTTACAGCCACTAATTAGCACACCAAAGAGTAGCAAAACTGACAGGTAAATTATCCTTTAAGAGCATTAAAACAATTTGCCAGGTAAACAATTATATTAAAATATGTTAAAGCAATGATTTTTCTGTACTAGATCATGAAAATTATTTCTAAACATCTGTGAGAGACTGATCTGAAATCAGACTCTGCTGTCCACTGTCTCAAAGATTGGTCTGAGAAGCTGAGATGGACCTATCTTTGGTCTCAGAGATGCATGAAAAGAGTTGAGATAAGACTCCAATATCCACTGCCTGGGAGAAGGGTGTGCGAAGCTGAACTGGGACTCCATTGTTCATTCCCATGAATGAGGGACGGGGGTAGGAAAGATCTGAGATAAGACTCTTCTGTCCATTACCTCGAGGACTGGTGTGAGGAATTGCTGTCCATTATCCCAGGAATTGCTGCAGACAGGTGTGTGCGTGCACGCATGCAGACACCCACAGTCAAAAAGCTGGCTGCAAGACCAGGGAAACTGGTCCACCAGGAACATGTAATACGTGACATGAAGAGCACAGGTACTCCCCCAACTCATAAGAGGGGGAAAAGGTAACTGTAGGAAAATAACCAAGATTGGGGAAAATGAGGACATATGGCTTTGCAAAGTTCAGCTCAAAGGCTGGAATATTAC
>WYDI02037725.1:0-23689 GCA_009867235.2 Psittacus erithacus | reverse complement strand
TATATATAACCTGGCATTATTTATAGATGAAGATGTATCTTCTAGAAACTCCCAGGAGAAAGGGACAAAGGCTGATTCCTATCCTGGTAGCATGACTTGAAAAAAGAATGATTTCAGCCATTTTTACCTTGCCTTCATAAGCCTTTTATTCTGTCTAACATTTTAGTCACACACACAAAAAGTCCTCATCACAACCTCTAGATTCAGTCTTTCAGTTTCACCATTAGGTCTGATCCCAGCAGCACCAAAGTGACATAGCAGTATTTAAAATACCTTTCTATGTTACCAGAAAGTCTCACAATAATCCCTTTTTCATCCATAATCGGCATCTAAAGATGTCCCCATAACCGAGTGGGGCTTCTATCTTAAAAGACATTCCAGAAACAAGAAGCAGCCTTCACTGCACAATTGGCTCAGCCAGCCCTTTTGCAGGCTTCTTGTTCATCCCAATTCCTTTTTGCTGTTTGCTCACGTACAAACAATGGAGCACGCTATCCTGATGTGACACAAAGCAATGCACTTATTCAGGCATTTTCAGGAAATAGCAACATTTGAATTAAACAACTCTACTGGATTCCAAATGTGAGAAAGCACAGATTCATGTGTACAAATACTTTTAGAAATGCTCATTTGGCAAATTAATAATCTAAAGTCATCTGAAACAAAATAAATATGCAAGTAGTGATTTATATTTAAAAATTTTCCATCTGATTTAAGTGTCAATTTGATTTAAACAGGGCAGATGGGGGTGAATCCCTCACTCACAGTGCTGTGCTGCTCCTCAGCATGCAGTGACACAGGGGTTCGTGCAGCTACTTTTTGGAGAATTGCTCATGTTGTAAAACACAGGCTTACAAGCTGGGGCTTTGTAATTTGGTTATGAAATTAACTGATTTGTGCATGTATTCCTGTAGGTTCAAATATTTTATCAGTGTGGAGTGCAAGGCATGAAGGCCATTCCCGTGCCACAGCTGTCTAAAGTGTATATGTGAGGCAAACAAAATGAAGTAAAAAGGAAATTTACACACAAAAGAAACTCTAAAAAAAGGAAGGGAAACTGTCCTTGATGTTAGAGCTTGTCTTGCTTTATGCAGGAATTCTGTTGTTACTTTTGAAAACGTAAAAGCGGTTCCAAAGCACATTGGCACGTGCATGAAACTGCAATACTCACTTGGCACTGCTTGTTCCCAGTGCTGGCAGTGTGGCACATAGACCTCTTTAGCCTCTTCCTCTGTTGTTTTCTGCACAAGAGCCAACCATTGTGGCTACTCATGAGGCAAGGCTGGCAGCTGAAGAACCCAGATGCCAAGCTCTGGATTGTGTGTCTGTTCAGTTTGTGGCTGGTCTCTTCCCTGGCATCTGCCCTGGCATTGCAGTAGGCTGTGTAACCGTCTGTGGAGCTGGGTTCAGGATTAGTCTTCTGCTGGATAGCATGCTCTTCTGGTCACTGTTTGCCTTTCGAATTACCATTGATTATGAGGAATGTGTGTCTCTCATGCAGACTCCACCCAAGATGTGTGTGCTTGTGTAGTGCTGTCTGATGGCTGAAAAAGGGTGCTCCCTTTCACCGGCACAGTGTGCTTTCTGCTTTAGATCAGAGTGTGGTTCATTTGAGCCACATAAACCCAACCACCTCCTCTCAGCCAGGAAAATTTTCGAGTTGAATGAAAACACACTTGTATGTCTTTTATAAGGAAGAGCCCCTCCAGGCACCAGAAGAGGCCTGAAGACTGCCATCTCTGGTTTGTATTAGCCTATGTGCCCGCAAGACCCTGTTTGGGCTCTGACTGATTTTTAATCCACTGTAAATCATAGAATCATAGAATCACTGTAAGCGTCACAGCTGAGCAATATGAGGTGTTTGTTTCTCCTTTGGGGTATTTAGTTTTGACATCCAGAAAATTTAGCAGGTGATTTAAGCAGGGAAACTTCCAGGACAATAGAAACCCTGCTAGCATGTGCCTCAAGGGGTAAACAGTCTTTTCTTGTAGTTTGTTAATGTAAACTTGTTATATGTCTTGACAACAATCCTTAATTTTTAATATATATTCTCCTACCTTTCTTCTTTTGGACTTAAAGGGTACCAGCTGACCAGAACCAATCTGCCTCTGGGTCAAATTTGTCACTGCTTCTGCCTACTGCTGGGGAGAACAAGGGAAAGGTTTCCTATATTGCGATCAGGCTTTGGCTATGCTGACACTAAACTCATCTGAAGCCTGATTATAAAAGGGCATTTCTTTCCTCTGGAGTCTCCTCTTCCTTGTCTATGCACTGGTATAGCTCCAGGTTCAGGTCCCTGCACCTACATGTGTGTATGTTGAGAAAGGCAGCAAAAGCTGGCTAAAAACCCTGATGTGAAACCTGTTTTGAACCCTTCCAGTATTATGAAGTTGTTGGTCACAATTTTTCTGAAAGAAAGCTTTTGTAGTGAGAAAATAGAGAAATGGGGTTTTTAGTAGTCTGTTTGCTGATAAGCAAATCCATAGCAGGTGTATTTAGGATGTGCCTAATACAATAGTTGTGGACACTAGGCCAGTCTAAGGGTAATGGGTGATGTGAGGGCTCATATACTTTTTGTAAATAGCATCTCTTCCTGAGACTTTTGGCAATAAAATACTGGGCTACAGGAGCCATTGGCTTGGCCCAGGGAAGCATTTCTTATGCCACTGAACACCAGCATGGCTGTAATACTAGCTGGGAATGGAGGCAAAACAGCACTGCTTGAGTTTGTTCTTTTCCCTCTCGAAGTACGAGAGCTTATTCTCCAAGTGTCTCATATTCCCTCATATTCATACAGCTAGAAGTGCAGGAGTGCAGGAGAGATGTACCACACTCAGCTGTGTGACTGATGCCCCAGGGCCACAGCCGGTAGCACGAGCTCACCGCATCAGGAGATATTGTCACATCATCTATCAAAACCTGCCACGAACATTGTGTCAGCTACCCAGTCAGGTCCATCACATCCAGAGCTACTACATATTCAGTCCCTCTCCAGATTTCCACTGCAAGTTACTTTTGGAAGCATTTCGGTTTGGATCTGGAACACCCTGAGAAAAGACCAGTGTCCATGTTATTCTTTCTGACCAGAGGCAAAGGAAAAGTGGCTTTTCGACAATTCATCAAATTCCTTTTGGACCAAAGAACTTTACTGTGGTATTGTGCCAAGCTACAATGCCAGCTTTCAGTAAGATGTCAGAAGACAATTTAAACAGAAATTGCATACTCGAAGTACTATTGAACAATGCCTTTCCCAGTCCTTTCAGAATGAAAATATTTGATAAACCTCAGAAATATAACAAATCAGGAGTCATTCCCAGTGAACAAGAACCCTATTAATTTATTTTCTAGTTGGTACCAATTTTGATATTGCTTAAACCAATTCCTTTTGTTTATAGAATACATTTTTGCTATCATGAGGAAACAGAAAAATTTCAGCCTCCCAAGATTATCTATTTGTTTTAATAAGCTTCATCAAAAGAACCTGTTGGTAATTTCTAACGTGTAATTTGCTTTCAGCTTGAATATGAAGTGACTCATAAAATTTTGAAAAAATAAAGATAATTTTGTGGATCTAGCTTGGATTCTCCTACAATTGACAGGAGGTGCAAATTCTTGCAGCATATGCACAAGTAAGTGTGCAGAAGCATTTCCCATTTTGAAACTCACACTGCTTAAGATCCTATGAACTAGCTAGTCATAAGTATAGGCTGGACTACTAAGGTTTTTGATTCAAAGCTTCCAGCCTAGTGATGTCTTTTAAATCTATTCTTAAGGTGTTTCATGTCCACAGCCTTTGCAAATGACTGCAATAGGACAAGACATGCAGTTATGATGGCTGTGCCGGTCACGGGGAGCCAATATTCACAAAAATTAGCTATAGGTGCCCTCCCTTTCCCAGAATTGGGGTGATGCTGCAGCATGGTTTCCGTGGGTTGCTTTGCACTGTGGCTGGAGACAGAATCAAAAGATTACTTTCATTTTACCCATGAGATGCTTATTTTATAGCCCTTTCATACTCTGATATAAATTAACAGAGGCAGATGCTCATCACTTTTTACATCAGTAAATCCCTTCTCAAAGACAGAAAATATGCATTAGTCTTCAAGTCAGCATTTATTTTGAAAATCCAGCCGAGGCAGCAAAACAAGCAAAGGTGATCTTTATTTGAAATTACATTTGGTCAACAAATGACAGACGTATGTTTGTGTTGCACTTACCTGTTTTCTTCAATCACATCATTTTATAGAGCACATAATTTTGGTCTCTTCTCCCTGAAGGTTTTAATACATAGTGGTTGGAACGTGCAGTCAATTTTTTGGTGCAAACCCCTTTAAGAATAAATTGGCAGAAAAAATATTATTTAAAACCTCATTAAAAGGAGCTAAGGTTTGGCACAAACAAATCTCAGTGTGGGAATTGATTCTTTTTCACCAAATTAAAAAAAAATCGGTTTGTTTGTTTTAAAATGATAACTGTGCAGCAAAAAACCCCTTATCACTTCCCCTAAAATATAGCCGATCTGCTGGTTTTGATGAATTTTTTTGTGCTTGTAGAACTCTTATACAGCTTCTGTTTAAACTGAAATTTGGCAAGTGATTGGACCATAATATGTCTAAATGCTTTGTGTATTTTGAAGAAAAATAAAGTAAAAAAAGAGCTGAGATAATAAAGCTCCAAAAGTTGCTGCTGCGTATGTACTGCAAGTGCTTCCCAAAGAAGTTTCATAAGATTTTTAATTAGGTGGCTAAGACTATACATGGTAGACTGGAACTGTTTGGTCTGTGGGGTAAATAATGTGCATTTTAAAAACATTTATAAATACATATTCCCCCACTTGACAGTGCTATTCCAGTCCACTGAGTAAATAATGCATATTTTTTAAAATTCATAAATACATATAATATGTAAAAAAGCTGCCCTGATACTGTATGTGTGGGACCTAGAAACTTGTATGATGCTGTAACAGACACAGTCTCCAAGGATGACACATCCTCTCTAACCTCCCATGAAAGTTTTCTTTCAAAATAAAGCAAGCAAGGAAATTCTATAGACCAAATTACACTTAAATAAGATGGAGGCTCTGACACAAATCTCCAGGACTCTCCAGAGTCAAAGTAAAGCTTACCTTTGTCCTCAGAGCATGCTGCTGAGGTTTTTTACTCTATTCCTTTCTTTTTCTTCTTGCTACCTTAAGAACAGCATGATTTGAGAAAAGAATGTCAGCATTCATGTTTCATTTCTTGAGCCCTGTGACTTTGAATACACATGAATTCTTCAGATAGGAATGTTTTATTTCTATCCGTTAGTCTTCTGGATTTGTTTGGTTTGGGTTGTTTCTCCTTTTTGTTTGTTTGTTTGTTTTTTCTTTTTTAAAAATAAATTTCTTCATTAAAGGAATACAGGAGTAATCTCAAGCAGCCAGAAAGCCCCGGTTTAATATAGGAAATTCAGAACTGTATGTCTCTAATTAAGAAGTATGGATGCCTAGGTCAGGGCTTTCACTTTTGTAGTCCTTTATACAACAAAATGCTGAAGCACACACTTAAGTGTGTGCTTATACTCACCCCTACTCAGCAAAAAACTTAAGCACATCCTCCAATCTACTTTAACTAGAGCATATGTTTATATGTTTTTCTGAGTCAGTGCCTAAAGTTACACCTATAAACGAGCCCTGACTGAATCTCTATCAGCAACATTAAAAGTTATTAAGGTATGTAGACCTGCTGGGAGTTGTGCTATGTGGTGGTCAACAAACCTGCTCCCTCCTTCTTTCTGCATTTATTTGCAGGTATGCAATAAGGTGTGCACACTGGGAGCAGATTCTGCTCAATCTGAATGGCAGCACTTCATGTCATCCTGAATCTTATATGGTGCAGAGGAAAATGAGACCCCAAAGAGAGATGGATAGCAAAATTGTCCATAAAAGTATAGGGAGTGAATCTGAGAAGAAATGTTATGAATTTTAACTGCTGGTTTTGGTTTCCCCCCACACCTTCTATACAGAGATCACCTTCATGTGATCTGGTTCCTTAGTGAAATTATTCCTGTGTGTATCTTTACATTATTTTCTTAGCTTCTAACTACTATATTTCTGCACAGTTTTGTATCTGCTAGCCCCAGCATTTACAGCCTACGAAAACCTCATAAATCTACTTCATTTTTCTAATAAGACATGAAAGTCCTTAATTGGCCTTAATCAAATGCACTTAAAGGGCAATAAACGTGTTTAAGCCCCTCTTTCAGGGTGAGCTACAGTACTCTCACTCTGCTCTGTTTTAGCCTTTGTGGTAATTAATCACTTATTCATATGTGGCACATCAGTAACAAGATCAAGCAACTACTGCACAATTGCATGATAATAAGCTGCTCATATATGTGTCAAGATTTAGCAATCCTTTTTAAAGCCTAATTTAAACTCATTTTACAACTAAGCAGGCTGCTTCTCTCAAGTATTTCTACCCAATATCATTTTTACATATTTCTGCTGAAATGCCATCTTTTTAGTTTGTTTATAGAGCCCCATTTGCCTTAAATCTACTCATGGTACCAGAGTGGATTACAGCAAAGTAAGAGCCTTACTACTGTTTTTTTGCAAAGGCTTTGTCTTTGATCCAAGACCACAGTCACTCTCACCCAGAAGAAAAGGCCACAGAATTAACATCCATTATGGTAACTTTTAAAATAAGTAATGAATTACAGTGAAGGTTTATTTTCCAGGCTGGTGAGGCTGTGACCCCAGTGAATCTCATGCTGCTTGCTTCCATCAGAGGGCAAAAGAACAATCTTGGGAACCTGATGGTCTTTCCTAGGAGTCAGGCCTTTGATTCCTGACAGTGAATCTGAACTCCAATTTGTGTTTGCTGTAGTTTCCAGAATTTTATTCTTCAGACACAGAAGAGTGTATATGTAAGAATCTGAGTTGAAGTAATGTTGACAAAAGCTGATGTCTTCTAATGATCCACTGGCTTGGGATGAAAAGCAGCAGTGTCCAAAATGTATGGAAGAAAGTTATTTGCTTTTACCAGCCAGGTGTTGTACTTCATGGTGATATATATTCACAGTAAGTGATCTGAGCATTTACGTTTGGTTTTCAAATGAACAAGGGGTCAGGCCAGTGCTTACTACATACAAAAAGCACCAGTGAATAATGGAAAAAATATGGTCTTGTCATTCTCCATGGACTATCTCAAGTGGAATAGTTGTTAAAAACTTTATTTTAGTTTCAGTTTTTGAGGTCTGGAGCTTATTTTGTATGAACTTATTTTACAACATCTCTCAATAAGGTCTGCAAAATTGCATTTGGATTTCTAACGGGTATTTTATGTCTTGTAGGCCTTCCTAGCTGTTCTAAAGTTTCCATTGTCATATTTGATCTACAAGAAGCGGTTTGTGTTTCTTATTATGAATTCAGGTGCTATAGAGATCAGTGCATGGGCACTTTAAAATCACTTCTTCATCCAACTCCCCACGATAACCCGGATATGGCAAAAATCTCGATAGTCATCTGTGCATGTGCCTGTGGGAATGTGTGTGTTGGCTGTGGTAAGGCTGTCAGTAAATCTAGAGACATGCCCTATATTCTGGCAGCTCAGGATCGGAACCCATGTATATTTTCTATTTTCTGTTTCCAGGGTAAGTGTAGGGAGACAGGAGAAGGAAGAATACAAGCTCTGTTCCTAGTCATGCTCCCCATGCCAATAAAATGGACTCATACCATCTTCTGTATTTAGGGACTTGTGGGAATGCTGTGGTTGAGAAGACTATTTCCAAAGGGCTTAGTACCTTACTTTAAGGAGAGTCTGTCAGAAGCCAGGTGGAACAGATCTTTTTGTTATAAAAGCAGCTTATGTTACATATTACTGATCGCTTAAACTGAGAAGCAGAATGTAGCAGGTTTTTGTCAGCATTGAAATACCCTCATACCTAGAGTTAAGCAATTCAAGGAAACAGCCTGAGTGGAAGAATTGGAACAATTAAAACCCCATTAAAGTTTAAACTCTTTTCAAAAGTAGAGGATAACTAGGGAAGGTTTAAACAGTTCTTCAATATGTAGCTGCGAGCAATTGAGACCAGCAGGAAAGAAGGCAGTCAGGAGACAGCCTTATTCCAACAGTTGCTCATTCTGCAGTCGTTGATATTGTCAGTACATTGCTAGCTCAGGCAGAGGAGACTAAGCTATGAAACAGTATCTCAGAAATACGACGATTTCTGCATTGCAATTAAAAATGTAATGGAAAAGCATTTGTTTAGCAGAGAATATCAAAAAGAAGTTGGAAAGACTGAAGAATTTTGGACTTGATTAAATCTGTAGACTCCATTTCAATTCTCAAGGCACTCAGTCTCTCTGATAAGAAAGCAGATTGTGCCTGCAATATGGGACAAGAAACTCTGAAGGATGTTATGGGAAAAACTAAAATTAACCCTTTGCAAAGCTAGTCAGACTTGTCAAGCACAGGAAGCCACCCGGTCCTAATAGATTAGGAGAAGCTTATGGATGGTCACTGGTGCTGAGGTGTTGGACTCAGTGCACAATGTAAAATGCTACCTCAGAAATCAATAGGGATGGGGCAGGGAGGAGGAAGCTGCTACAAATATTCCCAGTACCCACCCTAAGGATAATTCTCAGCAATAGATGTGGGGTTTTTTTAAACAATCAAGGTGTTTCCTAAGTTGTTTCAGAAAGAATAAACAAATGCCATTCAGAGATTGGAAAGATCTTGGAGGATGACTAGAGAATTTTACATTGGGCTTGTGTCTTTGGTACAGTATGCCATGGAAGCCAAAAGTATAAATGAGTTAAAAAAAAGGATTCTACTACCAAACACTTGTCAGTTGCAACTTCTGGTTCAAGAAGCCCTCAAACCAGGTTCTGGTGGAAGTCAGCAAAGTATAGCAATGAATCAGTCAGTTCATGCCATCTCTTATTCTCTTTCTGTTGGCATTCGCTGCTGGTCACTGCTGGAGAGAGGGTATTGCGAAAGATGGACCTTTGATATGACATTGCATATCAATTTAAAGTAAATTGAGAAAACTATAAAAGCTTCTTTCTATGCCAAAAATATAGCCCAAGTCAAAAGGAGAAAAAAAAGAAAAAAAAAAAACAAAAAACCGCTGGCACAGAGAAAAGGAAAAACTGACATTTTTTTATATTGGCCAGAAAATTCCTGTACTTGTCCTCAGCTGTTATTTTTATTCTTATTATGTCTCTGAGATATCCTATGAGAGAAAGAAAGGTGACTGCATGTCAAATCTATACACTTCAAACACAGTTCATAAATGCCTGATGCTGGATATAGGATAGTTGACAGGAATTTACACTGTTCAAGCTTTGAAATAAGTTTGTAGATGCATTACTACTGATCCTATTATCCAGCAGATTGGTAGAAAACCACAACTAAAACACTAAAACACTAAAGAGTCTCAGTTCATGAAGGCTGTGGTCAATCTCAGCTCTGTTTAGCACTCAAACTTCAGAGCAGCACTAATGAATCAAGCATGGGTTATCAACTGCTACCAGTTTGTTCAGCTGAAAACTGAAAACCTGGTTACCTGCATTGTTAGAAAGTAATGTCAGAATCCCCAAGGATTTGCAGAAATAAAAAGGAACAGATAAAGCAAAATAGGATTACTTGGAACATGGGAATTTCCACCATATCATGAAAATGATGCCATGTGTAGCTACAACATCAGAAAAGAGGTAGAACTAGCAGCGGTGTCACAAAAAGAAGCCTCAGGGTTGCAGATCTTACATGCTTTTTTAGTTTTTCATCCATGAGGAATATGTAGTAGGGGTGAATTGATAGCTAATGGGCTTAGTGCTGTCAAGTCAGCAATGCGGCTGATGCAGTTACAGGGAGTTACCTATGGGTGTGCAGAACAGCATAGGGCCATTGGCGCAGTCTGGTGCATATTTTCTTACATTCTTATATCCTTAAAGAAATGGGTTTCGAAATTTCAAGTTCTGCATTATGTTGATTATTCCCTGTTTCTACTGTTACATGTAGTGGGGAAAGAAAATCTGTATTTAAGAGGTTTGAGACAGACGAAATAGTTGATAGCTGCTTACGTTGTGTGCTGCCTAATCACAACTTGGGTGCAGAGAAAACACTGTAAGAAAGACAAGGAGCCTGGTCCTCTCTGAAGCTGCCTAAATAGTAAGCAACAATAGTAGGCAGGTGTGTGGTCTGTACACTTGTGCTTCTGAAGAGGCACCTTGCTTATATTCAGTAATTTGAGCAGGCACACAAACTCCTACCATTATAAAGCTGGCACAATATGGTTGTACAAAGTTACACAGATGCAGGCCTCAAACCTCATGCAGCTCACCAAGCAGTGGACTGAAATGAATGAAGGGAAAACTCTGTGTGGAAAAATGGGCTTTGGGTTGTATTCTTGCAAATGAGGAGGAGATTTCTGCTCAGGATCAAAGGCAGATTTTTAAATGAGGTGGCTGATGCTCTACTCTTTAAAGGTGTGCAGAAGCTTAAGATCATTTGCTTTCTGAAGATCCATCATCTATTTAGGCTGGCTTGGTAGGGCTGATGGTATTTAATTGTTAACATGATCCTGGAGGTAGACATCTATTCCCTTCAAACTTTTGAATTTTTTGATGAGCATCAGCTGGTGATGATGAAGAGATCATGTTAGCTGGTGTGCAGAGTTCTCCCCATCCAGGGGAAGAATGCTGCTTTCTTTAGGTGCTAAGTAAGGGGGGAGGAAAAGCAATGCTGTGGGGTGGACTGCTGGAAATGAGAAAAATTAAAAGATGTCTTGAGAGACTCAGGGGTCCGAGAGTTGTTTTCCATGGCGATTGTTTACTTTCTCGATAAGGATAAGGGTGAAAAAAGTCAGTATCCCTGCTCTGATTATAGTCAGGAATAGAAGTATAATGAAAGGAAGTATAGAACGGAAGCTCAGTCTTAGGTTTAGGGACTTTTTGAGAAGAGGATTTAATCTCCATGATGGACTTTAATTAATTTTTCAGGTTTTTTTGTTTTTGTTTTTGTTTTTTTAACTCATTTATGTTTTCCCCATTACAGTCTACAATGTTAGTAAAGGAACGTACATCCCCTTTTCTGTTTTACTTCCCCTGCTTGATAGTCATTCAGTGCCTGCTTGTTAAGCTGGTGTGAAAAACAGTGAATGACCTTTTCCTATTCACCTTTTCTACACTGCTCATGACTGTCTACTGCTCTTCTCATTCACTTTTTTCCAAGCTAAAAACTAGTTTATCTAATTGCTCCTCATCTGGCAATCACTCCACACATCTGATTGGCTGTCACTATCCACAATGCCTTTTCTGACTCTATTGTAACTTTTTCAAGGTGGCTGATTAAAATATTAAATATGTGCAGTATTTGAAATCATAGGCAAAACAGGCAGTGGCAGAATCATGTTCCCATTTTCTTTCAGAATCATCTTCTCTGTTGCTTTCCTAACAGTTTCTAATACATTTCTGGCCTTCTGTTCAACAGACGTAAAGTATTATTCAAAATGACTCCAAGAAATCATTCCTAGTATCAATAATAGTAAAAAGCCAATCCTTCTGTCTATGGAGTTACCATTCTTTGTTCTATTTGTTCACAACTTTGTGTGGATCAGTGCTGAACTTCACTGTTGCTGTGCTGTGCAGTCCCTCAGTGTTATAAAATTTTCCTGTAACTCTTTGGTCACTTTTATCTCAGGATCCTGGAAAACTCTGTGCCATCAGCAAACTTTCTCAGCCTCACCATTCGCTTGGTGTTCTTCATTATTTATAATATGTTGAAGCGCTCAAGTCTGTCCACAGATCCCTGTGGATCGGGTAACCTTCCTCTAACAGGAAAACTCCACTTTATTTTAACTCTTTGTTTCCTGTCTTTAAACCAATTATTAAGTCATCAGAGGGCTTCAAGTCTTATTCCACAATGACTTCATGTTTTTAAAAGCTTTTGGTGAAGGATCTTAGCAAACTTTTTCTTTCAATGAAAAAATACTTTCTCAGCTTGGTCACTCTCACTATTGTTAACGCTTTCAAAACACTTTAATGGATTTGTGGGGTGTGATTTCTCTTTTCAGAAGCTATCTCAATGTATCATATTTATTTGCACCTCTACTGCCCGTGTTCCTTATTGTCGATTGCACCAATTTTGACCCTAATGCCATCAGATTTACAAAGCTGTAGTTCTGAGGAGCTTCCTGTGGGAAACTTTTAAAAAATCCATCGGAGTTGTCATTTTTCGTTGCCTGATGTGAGGAAAGAATTACCTGTGCTTTTAGAAACTACCTTTAAATCTGTGACTTTATGAAACTTGATGGAGTTCATCCTATTTTAGATTTTCCTCGATTTCTTCTCTTTGAAGGATACAGATGTACTTTTTGGCATCCATACTTCTCTTACACTTTACTGCTTAAGCCAAACCAGCATCATTGCATTTTTGTATTTTCTGATAGGTGACTCATATGTTTTCTAAAGCTGGTGCCATAAGTCTTGAAATATTTTGCCATATATCTGCTCCTTTTAATTTTTTTTCCCAGTGTAATCTCTGCCTTTATTTACATCCCGTGTTGCAGCTTGGAAAGAGCCCACAGTCCATTATTTTCTAAAGTCTTATGATCTGTAAACAAGTCTCATGATTGTGCAGAGGGTTTGATTACAAGGTTCCAGCTAATGGAATAATGAAATTGCTCTGTCTGTGTATCAGTAGCCTCCTAATGACCTATGAGCTTACTGCCATTTTCAAACAAATTTGATAGAAGGGTAAATCTGAAATATTATTGCATTTCTAAAGTTTCATGGAAATTGTCTGGGTACTGGAAAGAGACCTCAGCTGAATGATTGTACTGAGCTGAAAGTTAAAAATGGTAAAACCCAGGCATTACGCTGTCTGCTAGCAGATGAATATATAGACAAGAACAGAGCAAGTGCTGTTGTTTCCTGTTAGTAACTGTCACAGGGGACATAAAAGAATCTAAGATTCTGGTGCTGGGAGAAGTTTTGAGAGATGCAGACTTGTATAAAACGCTTTCATTGGCTCTTCAGCTTATGAAGTCAATTTTTTAAAGGTTTAAATTAACAACATTGATTAAGAGGTGGGTCTAAATTATGCCTTTCTCCAAGAATATTCTTTAAAAAGGAAAGACGAAAAGTCCACTTGCTGTGACTCTACACTACTTCATTGAGTGAGGCAACTAGTTCTTCACCCTCTGCTGTAAAATAGCCTTAGAAACCTAGTCCAAAGATATTCAGTCTTTTGGACTCTGCACTGCTGCACCCCAAGAGAGTGCATGGGGAACAGCAGCTGTTTGTATGATCATCTCCATATATCCTCACCATCCACTTGTCCAGTCGCTGAGTGCTGAGATAGGCAAGGAAGACCTGAGTTGAGCCTGACAGCAAAATACTGCAGTGCAGAGGAGGTTAGACTTCCATGCAGTAGTCGAGTATCTGCTAGGAGGAAACCTTTTGTTTTGGCGTGGCCCCATGATTCAATGAGGGTGCTTTGAGGTGACAGTATTGACCAGGTGAGCTCACCTAGCTCAAATGCCTGCTCTGAACTGTAGTTCTCCTTGCTCACTTACATGCTGCTTCATCCCATGCAGAATCACCCTGCTAATTTGGAAAAATTAAAAAAAAAGAAAAAGTCAACAGAACCAAACAACTTGATAATATGTGCTAAGGAGAGCTGGCACCATTTGCTTGTTGGTAGCACTTAAAAATGAAACACTCCATCAGCAGGCTTCCTCAGTGCTGTGCAAGGTGATGTAAACATGTACCCAAAATCTGAATAAAGTCGTATTTCTAACAGTGCAGGCAAAAATTCTGACCTAGTTTAATCAGTCACTGCGCTTTTCTGGTTGTTCTGATTTGTTGTTCATTTACGTTGGGCAGCTGGACAATAGGATTCTGCATGGGCCACAAACAATGAAATAAAACAGCAAGATGTACTGTATTTTACTGAAACATAATATAAAGGGCAGCAGGGGACTAGTCAAAGCCCAATATTCTGAGACTGTAATTTTTTATCACTAGTTTATTTCCTAAACCAAAATGTTTTTGAGTATAAATATTGGATGAAAGCAAAGCTGCACTACATTTGCTGTCATGGAGGCAAGACCTAAACCTACTTTTTATTAGAATTAAATTAATATGGCATAAGTAGTTTTATAGTTTTAACATTTTATTATTATTTATGTTTTAACTGCTCTGCATAAATAGAAATGTTCCTTGTTTCTTTTTGGTTTTACTACTAATAAAAAGTAATGGGCATAATAATTCAGGGACTGTTTGCATTTCCAGGCACTTTTGTTCTGTCATGTTTACCTACTCAAGGAGACATACCGAAAGCCAGACCACAAGCAGCTTTAACACAAAATACAGCAGCCACTTTTCAACCAAACTAGGTGTCTGGGAGCAGGAGGATCCTAAATCAAATACTTACAGTTGGGGTTATTAATGAAAGGATTTCCCAATAAAAGGAAGATTGAGAAAGTAGAGATGTGCAGAAATCTACAAGGATCGCTTTTCTGTTTTATTCAGTGCATCACAGTAATTACATTATAGGTATATTAACAGACACATTTCCTTAATTATCTGTTGATTTCCCAGCCTACTCAAAATTGTGAAGAAAAGTAACCCTACTTGTGGTGGACATGAAGGTAATTTTTAGCAGTGACAGCTTGTTGCATTTCATTTGACATCAAAAGAAACTTTAATAAGTATGGAAGAATGTCATTAGTCCCAGAGCCACAAAGCCAAGAATTTCAAACAATCATCAGAAAACCCATGAAGTTGGACTGTGCTTGCAAGGCCTCTAATACCAAAGGAATGAGAGTAGATTTCCTCTGCTAGTGTGTAGGAGGATGTGGTATAAGAGCAGTAATTGTACATTTTAAGGTATATTTAGCAGTACAGTGTGGAATATGTAGCAGGAAATAAGTGACTTTCTGAAACTCATAGAAGGTTTTCCTTGGGCTTCTCTGGAGCCAGGAATGTACCCGGTACACACTGTACTGCTGATAGTTTTATGTAAAACAGCCTACATGTAACTTCATTCTAGTTACCCCTTAAAGGTTAGTCTATGTGGCCTTTTCACAAAAACAACTTTAGAGAGAGTAGCCTTCTTACTAGAAAGGCTCTTTCTTGCTGCCAGTGCTTTCTTATGAACAATTCAGAGCTCTACAAGTTTTAAAACTCCCTGCCCTGGCTTAGTCTCTAAAGTCTTCCTCTCCTCTTTGACTCTAAAGTAACGAAAATGGGCTTCCTTAGCTAAAGACAGCTTTTTTGAAAACCTCTCAAAATCTTTGATCAGTGACTGTGCAATGTGGAGTGATATCTTTCCATTTATCTGTAACATGGCACCACTTCAGTGTGTTTTCATACAGTGTCCTCAAACACAAATCATCTTGCATTTGAGGGACCCTAATATCTCGTGTCAAGTAAACTCTGTAAATTGCATTAGCAGAGTATGTCATGTCACTATTTATACGCACTACCTTCAAATTTTCTTCTGTTCTTATAAAGGGCATAGTCCTCATTTCATACATAGTGGTTTATCAGTCACAAAATGGAGGGAGTAAGATGTGGTTTAGTTATTATTAGGCATATTGAGTATAAAGGGTTGCATCTTTATCACTGTCAGATCTGATCCCCTGCATTCCACTAATTCCAGGAAAGGCAATTGAATCATATCTGGTGACTTCCAGGTGTTTTGCAGAAAGTTTATAGAGGCATACAGTTTATATAGGTTTCTATAGCTTATTAGCAGACCTAAGGATCAAATTAATCTGTTGACTAAACAAGCATGAGCTCCTTGACTTTTATTTCTTATTTTAGTTTGAAGCTGTCACATCCTGCTTCTGTTTTCCTTTACATTAATATAGCAAAAGCCACCACAGAAGCTAGTATAATTGTTATACAGGCATAAATTCACTAAAAGTTAGAAGAAAATTAGGCCCTAATTCTCCTTTGCCTAAGCCATATTTTAGTCATTGATCATTTTATCCTCAATTTGGGAAGAGCCTCAAAGAAATTTTGCGCAGCCCTTTCGTATTTGCAATCTAAAAAGAGGTTAAGGAAATAGCCACACTGGGAGGAGTGACAATATGCAAATGCCTTTGCAAAGCACATTCATCCTCAGCAGAATTGTAACATGTCCCATGGTTCTCATTAAGGGTTCTTTGCTAAATCTTTTTGTTTTTCCTGTCTTACTGGCAAATGTTTACTATTCCCAGATATTTACTGTATTTAGCATCAAACTGTAGCTGGAATCAAAGACAGATGCTGAAAATATTTATGAGCAAGATAAAGCTGCGAACAAATAAAAGCTGAAGGTTGGAGCAAGGCAGGAATTCTCACAGCCAGCATAGTCAAAGACCTAGGGATGAGTTATACTTTCCTTCACAGTGCTTCTCTCTCACAGACTGCCCAGTCCTGCTTTAAGCAAAATTAAGTATTTTCCGCAGTTCTCCAAAACTGGTCCTAACTTCAACATGCATCCTCCCACAGCATTCAGCAAATGAGTGCTGCTATTATTAATTATATACATTGACACAGAAACTCCCTTCCTTCCCAAAGCATCCCAACCTCAGAAAGTCTCAAGTGCTACTGCTGTGTTCACCACGGCTGCTAGGGCCACTAGTGTAATGTCTGCTCCTTTAGGACATGCAGATGTTTCGTGGAATCCAGATGTCCTGCAATACAGAGCAAGACCTCAAACAGCATCTCTCTCCATTGGACCAGCATGCCTGAGACAGTGTTTCATTTTCTTAGTAGAGGAAAATCCTGTGGCGCCTCAGAAACCATGTGAAATGCTTCTTTAATTTTTAGCTTTGGTGGTTTGGTCGCTGAAGAGCCAAACTTTGGCACAGAAGCCATGGTATGATTTTTAAAGTATACTCCAAGGGCAGAGTATGTGTGCCTGGGAAGTTTAAGCTATGCCACTGCAAAAGAAAAAGTAAAAAGAAAACCCAAAGTGTAGTGGGGGTGGGGAGAGTCCCATGTTGAAATTTTGTATTGAAGATTCAAAACAGCATTCAGCAACATCTGAGAAGTGGGAATGACTGTTCTCAACCTCTGAGGGAGTCTTTAGATTGACCTCCATAGATACATGCCAGTTTAAAAATGCAAATGCTGGGCTGGTATATCCTATTAAAATACTCCTGGCTCATTTTCTCATCTCTCTGTTGTACATTAATTGACTTTGCCTTATCCTGTTCTCAAAAGCGAAAGTTTCCATCTGTCTGTACCGTAAAGTTATTGACCAGAATGGTGGCTGTGTCTGAGTCCTTGGAGACATTTTGAAGGAGGTAGGGGAATCAAGTGCCTCAGGATGAGTTACTGCAAATTTACATTGGGTAAAATTCTCCTCATATTCTATTGAGGCTTGACCAGGCTGCAACACTCAGACACAGCAAGATTCAGATGGTAAATATGAAAGGTCTTACTATGAAGGTGGGGTTTTGCAAGTGCAGCAGATCTAATTTTAAGGTCAGAACCCCCAGGTGCCCTTCCTCCTTGCAACGGACACATTCAGAGAGAAAATTGTTGGCTGGCTTGGTGTGAAATGAGCTTCCACATATTGATGTGGGTTTTCTCTGTGTGGAGTCCGCGGAACCAGTTGCAGCTAAGAGCAAATACAGCCACTTCTCAGTAAATTGTTTATGCCCCATTTCTAGTGGTTCTTCTGGTAGTAGATACTGTGCAGTAACCAAATAGCAGGCTCAATTCATCAGGTCCAAAAAAGCAGAGTTACGTTGAAGACAAATTTCGCCCCATGTGTCCATATTGGAGCTATTGGCTCTTTTGGCTGTTTAATTTTTCAGTTTTTCCATTGGCTTTTGTCTCTTTCATTTGATAAACCTCTCTTCTTCCATCTGGAATTCCACCTTTCATGTCCAAGTCTCATCTGTCTAACTTTTCTAAACTTTAGGAAATAAAGATGAAATGTATATAAGCCAAAGATGAAATCTTGGCCCCAGGGATGGAGGTAGAAAAATTGAGGCTGATGAGTGGATTCAGACTTTTACTTTCAGTGTTTCAGGTTGAGCACTCAGGGACTCTGGAATCCAGAAAATGCTACTAACATTGAAAAAAAATTGTTTTTTTGACTTTTTATATGATTTTCTCCCTGGTCCATGACTCCTTGCAGAAGAATATGGAAAACTCTTTTTCTCCAGTGCCATTATCTTTTCCCCTGCAAAACACGATACAGTATTCAGTAATATTATTATGTAACTCTTGTATGATATTTTTGTCTAAAAATCTCAAAGTATATGACACAGGCAACTGAACACTATCATTCTTATCCTAGGAGAGACAGAGGCTCAGTGCTGTATGTTTCTTGCTCCATGCCACATCCACTGAACAATGGAGCAAGAGCAAATTGCAAGTTCATTGTTCCAAATAAAACTGCATGTATGAGAAGGACATAAGCAGGTACTTGCCTGGTTTATTTAAATGCCTCTCTGCCAGGCACTGGCAAAGGCACTCTATTTCCCATCTTATGTCTTGCATACTCACTCATTTTAAAATTTACTATATGCAAGTACTCAAGCATGTAAGCTTAAAATTCCCTTTCTGGGAGCGTTCATGTGAATAGGAGTCAAGTACTTCAATGTTTGTGGAAAACGAAGGCAAAAGAGGCATAAGCGAATATTTATGGAAATTGATTGTGATATGTGCCCCATTCTGTTGGACCAATCAGCACAAGATTGACTTTGTTAATGTAAGGCAGCCTGTCCCCATCCCTGTGTGGAGATATTAACAGTGGGCTGTGGAAAGGCCATTTGCCTTCCAGTTCCAGAGCAAGACCAGGAGCAATTGCTCCGAGGAGAGCAATTGCTGCCCCGTGACTGCACGGTGCTACCCAGGTCTAGGTGAGAGCAGGAGGGACGGGATAATCTCACACACTCTGTTTAATACAATAGCTTCTTTTGAAAACAAGATCATATATTTATTTCCTCATCGTATGACTGAAAAAAAAAAAAAAGACAAGAAAAAAGATAAAGCAGACAAGAATACTCTCATTTATTAGGCTTAGGGAGCTCTGATGTTCAAGCTTGGTTCTTGTGGGAACTAAAGATAAGAGAAAAAGCTCCCCACTGCCAGATATAACCTCTGCAGCAGGATCTTTAGGAAAAAAAAAAAAAAAGAAGTACATCTGAAAATGTTTTCCTTTGTACTGTTGGGCTTTTTATGTTTCTAGGGACCAGCTACATGGATCTGGGAATTATATGATAAACTTTGGATTTATGCTGTCAGTTCATATGCCTCTTATTTTTATACTTGCTTAGATTCTGATCTCAGTGCATTGCTACTTTTCACAGTACATTTAAAAAATCCACTTACATACACATGGGTTTGGTATATATGTTATACCCTAAGGACCACAATCTGTCCAAGAGATTAAATTCTAACTATTAAAAGGAAGGAATGACTGAAATTATTGCCATATTTTAAGTTTTCTCTCAGTGAACTTTATATATTAGCTAAATAGTGCTCTTCCAAAGTATGGCAGGTGTCTATTCGTGCTAGTTGAAAAGGTGTGGTCTGGTATTCCCCAGATTGCATGTGACCTAAAGCATGTAAACTTAAAATTCTCTTTCTGGGAATGTTCCTGTGAATAGGAATCGAGTACTTGAATGTGACCTAAAGCAAAGAGAATGGTGGAATTAATTCAACACCTACTGAACATCTTTGAAGCAGAGAGAGAGCAAAAATACTGCTGTCCAGAAGAAGGGGAAAACACCTCTGAAAGAATGAAAAAGGATTTAGAAAAGTGTTTTCTAAATATACGGTTTTTGATTCTTAAAGAATCATGAGATTCCTTAAAAAATCCTGATTCTTTGAGAAATGAGTTTGCTACAGTCACAAAACCCAAATTGCTATCACTTTTTGTTATCTTAACAGACTATGTACAATGGCATTTAACACAAATATTTGATAAACACATCACTACTGCAGCACATTGTGCTGTGAAGAGCACTCACATGTATTTACAGTTCATTATAAGAAAAAAGGAATCATAGAATCAACTGAGTTGGAAAAGACCTTTAAGATCAAGAAGTCCAGCCATTAAGAAGTGACAATTTATATTTGATTATGCACAACCTGTTGGAAAGCATCTATTAACTAAGTACCAGGAAAGATTGGTGTAAATCACTCTCATCTTGTTCTAGTTCCCTGCTCTGAGCACTATTCTAGCAGATTCATCTCTATGCTACTGTGAGTAAGCTTTAGGATCCAGCTCTTGATTCAAAAAGAGCAAGTTCAGGATCTGCAAAAGGTTGGCAGCATGTAGTCAAAAGCATGTACAAATGCCACCAGCAAAACAAGGTTAAGAAAGGTGAATTCCCTGTAGTATCCTGGCAAGCACTGATGGGCAGCCTGGTTTGTACTCCTGGTGGTCTATGTCATTAGATATATGTGAAGCAGTCATCTTCTCCAAGTATTTTGAGGTGTGCCTTTTGGTTCATGAAATACACACTCAATACAGATATCTTCTTGTTCAGAAGATATGTATATGTAAATATATGCACCAGATATGTATATGATATGTATACGTATAGATATTTGTACCAGGAACTGTTGGTCTTTTTGACTGCCTAGTGCCTTGTTGTAAAAGGTTTCAGTTAAATACAGGAAAATGTTCTCATAACTGATTCTGAAATATTTTGGACAAACATGTAATTTTGGGAAAAGTATTTTTTCTACAGCTCCTATCATAAACAAACAGTGATGCTCACACTGCTGCCCCAGGAAAAATATATTTCAGTCTCATGGGCTTTCATTGAATAAAGAGATTTTGAACTGAGCTCCTTAAAATATCAATGTTCTGTATTACTCCCCAGATACAGATATAAATCTTTATAATAGTGCACTTTACAAGCAGCACTCCTGAGTCTTTTTGATTGGTAATCACAGTGTTTTCTTATTAATACAGTAAAAAATGTAAAAGACATAAACAGTTTGCAATCTATCTGTTCTTTCTGTATGGATATACATCAGCTTCTGCTTTAAGCATTCCTAATGTTTCACCCATCATATTTTTTATGGGTTTATATGGGAAGAAATTTGTACCAGAAAACTGTATCAATGACAGCTGTTCTGTGAATAAATCCAGTTATCTTTGGTGTTCTGGATATAATAAAAATGTACAAAAGTTAAATTTCTGCATCATCACAGAGTTATGTTGACTGTTTTTAATGTCAGCATGAAAACAGAGTTCCAACCAACAACTTTCCCCCCCTCCCCTCAGATACTGCCTTATTTCAGGTTATGTTTTCATTAAAATAGCTTGTTTAAAACTCCAAGAGACACAGCATGCTTGCTAATCCTGACACTAAAATCTCTGATCAAAATGCAGAAATATGCAGAAGTAAAAACTAATCTACAGTTTGGATAAAACATAAAATTCCTGATACTCCTAATATTTTTAAGACTCATAATTTTCTCATACCCTTGTGCCATGGCTTTTCTAAGACCTATGAAGACTGAATTGCTTATCTCCCAGTTTTACAGGCAATATATCTTTCTCCCACCTTGATTAATGTTATGTTCATGTTTGGTGGGGTGCTATGAATATGTAGGCTGCCATAACTTGGCACGAATTCTGGTAAGCCCACGTCCTTCCCACTACCAACTTGTATTTCTAGAAGAATTCAGCCACATTTGGCAAACGCTGTTTCCTTGCCTTCTTTTTGCATGTCTGGACAACATTTTAAGGAAATTCTCTCTTTTCTTTTGGGAAGGCAGGGCAACAGTTTGGGGTTTTTTTTGTGTGGAAGGTGCAAAGGGATTAAGAGGCCTTTCTTATACCATCTATTGCATGCTGAGGTAAATGTTTTGAAACTCCAAGAACTGGATGTCTTTAGAGTAAAGCATAGCTTTGGCAGTGCTGGGTGACAATGATTCCCATTTCAGAACATTAATTTGGCTTTATTGCTATTTGCCATTTGCCAGCTGTCATTATTTGTTGGAACCATGTACAATGAAGGCAAATGGAAAGTGAGTCTCTTAGACTCTAGGCAACTTAAAGCAAAGCCTGAATTGACCAGTGCTATTTGTGACCGTCTGGAAGACACCGCTGATGCTCATGGAACCTGAGCATCTCTAGGGAAGGTCAAGCACTAGTCTACAAGTACTATGCAGATGCTAAACTCACCATATTCCTGAAAGTGTTTGTGGAGTATGCTGACTGCCTGTAACATGAGCGGCAAATACAATACGGACTTCTTAAACTACGCTATATGGCTTTAGGAGCATCTTCTTCAGATTTTTAAAGAATATCCCCTAGTTATCTCACAAGATTCTTTTGAGGCTGTTACATGAATCTGTATAAAATCTTTGAGGGAATGAATGGTGAAGTCAATAGCAAAGGTATATTCTGTAGTCCTGTAGTTTTAGACTTCCACAAAAATACAGATACTCCTCAAAGAATGTATTTATAGCTTAGATGTATAATTTCTACAGTAGCCCTGAGAGCTTACTTGCTATTTAGTCTTAAGGATAATGATAAATAGTTTATAGCAATTTTGACTTGATTCATTAGAATGCCATGGAAACATGGTTTGGTTGAAGAATCTATACAGCAACACAAAAGCTCCTCTGAATGACCGCATGTAGGAATTTCCCATCAAAATGTAAAGTTATCGTGATTAGGATCTTACAGGGCTAATCTTCATGGTCTAGTTCAATGCGATATGTAATGAACATTATGGGAAATATATGCTTATAATATTTTCAAGTGATATAAGGCCGGAGGGACTTCAAGGGTGCTGAAAGACAGGATTAGTATTCAAAAATATTTTGACATATTGCAGATATAGCCAGGAAAAAAATGGATGACAAATCAAATGCTCCAAGAAAACAGATATATCAGGTGACCAAATACAGGACAGGAAAGTTGGATTAATTTTTCACAATTAGTTTTGGGGTTAGTGTAGATTACAAATGGAACATAAATCATGTTGTTGTGGGCGAGACAAGCTTCATGATGGAATCTATAAACAGAAAGGCAGTCTATCACGCAGAAGTAATCCTTGTACTCTGGTCAGGAGTGGCAAAACCTAGCTGAATTGCTAAGTCCATTTCTTGAGACTACCAAGTAAGAGCTGGATCGTACAGAAACAGTTCAAAGAAGGGACGTAAAAATGATGAAAGTTCTGGAAAGTGTCTTCCATGAAGTACTGAGATATCATTTGTAGTGTGTAGAGTTTGTGAATGATATGTAGCTGGAGAGAAAGCTGAGGCACTAGGTGTCTTCTGGTTCTGTGTAGGAAATTCACACCTGCAGTATGGTTTGCAATTTACAGCAGTCTCGTGCAGAAGCAGCTCTTCTTAGTCAACCATGCATTATCCATGTAGTCCACAGACGATAATAAATATGCAATCCTAAGGCTTCCTAAAGTGTGACACAGATGTCCTGATTGATAGACATGAATCTTACACTTTCTTGTGTATCATTATTATTGATTATTTATAGAGTTCCTTGTGTGGCTCTGGCACTCTATAGGCATGAAGTGAGATATTTCCTCTGCCTTTTTTTCTCTGCAACATAATCAACAAAGCTACATGTCATGGGTATCCAAGGAAGTATTCCATACCATAGCACGTCATGTCCAGGGTGTGAACGGGGAGATACCCAGAAGGGCTAGCTCTCTCTGCTCGATCGGCGAGTGGTGATTGTATTCTCTTCCCTTGTTATTTCCC
>WYDI02037723.1:0-24168 GCA_009867235.2 Psittacus erithacus | reverse complement strand
GCACTGGAATGGGTTGCCCAAGGAAGCTGTGAATGCTCCATCCCTGGCAGTGTTCAAGGCCAGATTGGACAGAGCCTTGAGTGACACGGTTTAGTGTGAGGTGTCTGCCCATGGCAGGGGGGTTGGAACTAGATGATCTTAAGGTCCTTTCCAACCCTAACTATTCTGTGATTCGATGATCCTGTTGTGAATAAAGTTTCAAAAGATTTAGTCTGAAGCTTACATACAATGCTTGTGCCACATTCAGCATTGGCAGTCTTACCAGAGTTAGAAGTAGAGCAATCCACTGATGTAAATAATTCGGAAGTAAACTGACAAATTCTGTCTATTTTGATTGCTTTTGTTTTCCTACCCATGAATCATTCAGGAACTGACTGAATGTTCTCAGAGCATACTTTATTTTCTCTCAGACAGGACTTGTTTGCAAACTCCTCTCTTGACACCTGGTCAGATGACTTGGTACCGTCAGGTATGATTTCAATCAAAAAGTGGAAATTATTGACTCAAATAACTCTCCACTTCTCTGGAGCTATGCTTACGAAGGGGTTTCTTGTTGAAGAAAAATGCATAAGGGTATCCGTGTGTACTGTCTGTAGAAGGAATTCTGCTTTAGGAAGAAATATTGCAGTATATTACCATTGAGCACAAAAATAAGTTCTGAAATGTGAAGAGCTTGTTTAGGCCACCCACTCTATCCATCAGAGGCAGAATTAGTCTCCTGCATCCTTCTTACACCTTTGTCCTGTGCAGACATCCTTAACATGTGCACCTGGTAGTCTGCTGTGCCATGAGAGCACAGAAGTGTGGTGACAAAACCAAGTACCTGGCCAGAGCATATAGTGATGAGTGCTGAGGCATTAGATGTATCCTATGAAAGGCTCAGCTAGCAGCCATGGGAGTACTGCCCAGGGTGGGATAACAGGCAGTGGCTGCCAGTGATTTTGATTCCGTTATCAAGAGACTGATCTAATCTAATCTTAAAGCTCTCCAGTGAGAGGGATTTTATATTGTTGCATCAGGCAGTCTGTTACAGTGCTAAGATCTCTTTTTTGTTATGGAGGTTTTTCCACTGCCCCATAGCATATAAACGCCTTAGAGGAATGGGCACAGCTGCCAGGATTTAGCTGCAGTCCAAGGAAAGTGGACGCTGGCTGAGCGACCAGCAAGTAGAATGTTACCTTTAAACTGGTATTACTAAAGTTTTCCTAAGTTTGTTTTGGTTTATTTTTATAAAAAACATAGAATATAAGGAAACTGTGCACAAGTGTTTCTTGTGAGCACAAAATCTGTGCATTTCCTTTTACTGTATGTGGTCAAATTGTGGGTAAAGGAAAGATAAGCTAGCACCCAATGTGCACAAACACCCTACCCTCTATTTATTAATCTATATGCCAACTAAAGTAAGTAACACTGGCATTTAAAGAGCATGGGAAAGAAATGTCTCTCCAGAGGTGGCAGTGAGGCCAGCTTAATGCTGTTCTTTTGCAAAGGCTTTCTACCAACAGTCCTTTTAACACCTGCTGTGGGAGCCGTGCCACCCATTGGTTCTTCTGCTTTGTATTGAGGAGATTCCCAAGAAAATAAGCAGCCGGATGGTTCTGACAACAAGCCAAACATCTTTCTCTCTAATTTCATAGCACTGTTGTGTCTTTTTATAGTGGTTGTGTTTTCTTTGCTTTAGGGAAAACACGTCAAGGTAATACAGGTGCTTGTTAGGGTTGCCAAGAGATGATTTGTATTCCCTTATGCTTACTTATAGGTTATGGTTTACCTGATGTGTAGAAGCACAATGATCAGATTTACATTTGCAGAAATATTGCTTATACACAGATGTTAACTTTGGGTTCTCTGGACCGCATTAGAAGGTTCCATCTGAAAGAGAAATATCTGATAAAAATTCTGTGGCTGAATAGCCATACATGAGGACCTAATAAGGACATGTTAACTTCTCAGCAGCTTACAAACAGCTTAAATAGAAGGGATTTACAAACTTTAAGTCCTAGGCTAACAGAATATTTTGTTTAATTTCATATTTATCCTAGCAGAAAACCTGTATTGTAATTATTCAACATAGTATTTCTTCTTGTCCAGAATATTATAAATATATACAAGGAGAACTGTTATTTGTGGGCATGACTCTGGGAAGAACTGAGGCTCAAAATCCATATTAGGTTGTTTTATTTATGTATCTTTGGCAGCTCATCTGAGAAAAACTATTTAGATGTAATTTCTAAACCATTTTAGGATCCAAAATTTTGTTTCCACATAAGCCCTTAGTTTGGTGGGTGATGAACATATGCAGCCTCTCTCATGAGAAAATGAGTTTTCTTTTTTTGTGCCTGTCCTTAGTATTAGGTGACAGGTAGGAAATGAAGAAGGTACCAGCCAGAGACTGTGCTGAAGTGAAATCCCGCGTGAGACCAGCCCAATCACTTTAAAGTATTCAGGATAATTCAAGCCTAAATGTTGCAATGGAGTAGTAACATCTGTACTATGTTCGGCTTGAGTAGATCTATTCATAGACTTTTCTATTAACTCCAGCAATCCAAGTTTTGCATTTTTGTCCAATATGTGCTGTTCAGATGCTATGGCTGGGTTTTTTGGATTGGTTTTTTGTTTGTTTGTGTGGGGTTTTTTTACCCACAAAAAGACATGCATTCTGGTCAATGAGATTAAGCAAATTGACACAAATAGAAACTAATTAAATAATGTGATTGTAAATTGTTCATCCTTAGATAATAGATTACAAAAAAAAAGAAAATAAATTATATCAACAAGCAGTCTGAATAATAATAAATAATTGCAGCTTTTGGCTGCCACTAGCCAGCTACCAGCTGAGTCAAGATGCACCCTCATCTCCTGCTTGCTGCCTTTGAACAGCAGTTATGGATTAAGTCTGACAGTGTGAAAATAAATGGGAAAGTGTAGCTGAAGCCAGGCATTTATCAAGTCTGGTTGTACTCTATGCAAGGCAAGTCTGATACAATTTAATAAGATAAAAGAAAACTTAACACTGTCTTCAGTATGTCAAAATATGGATTTATGCCCTATGCCAATGGTACTACTGCTAACTTGATGAATTTTAAACTATTTCAGGGTTTGGGTTTAGCATCCATAAGTCAGTAGTGTAATACGAATAATTTTCAGATACAGAATTGAATACCCATGCATATGTATGGCAGAAGTATTCAAAAGTGTCAGTTAGCATAAAATGGAGGGAAGAACCAGAGAAAGCGTCAGGATAGCAGGTCTTCTCACTCATTATATTGTGCTTTGCATTCTTCAAATGCTTTGTTTCAAGAAGCTTAGCTTAGAAATTAAACCTGTGAGTACAGGGAGAGAGAGACCAACTAAAGAATATTTCCTTTTTTGCTGCCCTTTTGAAAATGGAGATGTCTGTCTCAGACATTCTCTGTTCTTTATTACATTTAAAATGAGCAAACATGGGATGCCTTCATCAAGAACAAGGTAATTTTCCTGACACTCATTTAATATCCTTACTGGTTATGAAAACTGCAACCAAAGTAACATCCTACTTTGTGCTTTTGGTGTCTTTTTGTTGAAGAACCCTGTGAACTTCCACAGCAAAGCACATATGGGCCTGTCTGTTGCCAGCAGCACTTCTCTCCAATGACAGAAAAATAAAGGACTGCAGGTGGGTTTTGTCCCTCTGTTTAATAAATACTATCAAGATATCAATCATGAGTTAAGGTAACCTTTTGGATTACACAGAAAGAATCCCCATAGTCTTGCAATGGCTATTTATCATTCTTTTCAAAAGTGGTTTTGACCCAAATGGATTGTTTTCTTGTGCTACTCTGTCTTTATGCCCTAGTCCATCTTTAACATACGCTACGGCCACTATCTGTTCTTGAGAGTGCATGGACTTTGATAAATGTACTCTAGTCATCACTGCTTTTTCATACTAGCTATCTATCTATTGATTCTTATAATATCAACATTCATGACTTGCATCATTTGTTAGAATTCCTCTGTTTAGTTTTAAAGGCTGTCTACATTGATATACAAGCAATTCAGTTCTCACTACTTCCTTTCAGCGTAATACATGGCTCCTTTTATCATTCATACCTGACTTGGTTCAGGAAGGACATGCCCCAGTTACCCTGGCTATTCAATGAAGTACCACAGGACTAGGTCCAAAGCTCTTCCAGGGTCAGACCTTTATACTGAGCAGAGTGAAATGGAGTAAGTAGGTGACATTCCTGAGCCAAATTTGAGAATAGGAGTCTATGTTTAATACAGGTAAGTCAGTAAGTACTTTTTGTCAGAGAGGAAAGGAATGGCTTTGCCTTGATCTATTTCAGAGATGATCAAAGGACAGATTAAAAGGCCTGAAAGATCTGCTCAGCTATCATTCATCTGTGTGCTGTATAATAATGCTGCCATGCTTCCCTCCTGCCTTGCTGTTAAAGAAGTGGACAGGTAGCTTAACTTAGACTGTCTTTTTTCCCTTGTCTTGATACTTCTTTCCCCACCATTCACATGTTTTCATAACTTTATGCATAAAAGCTAATTGAATTTATCTGGTATCAAGTGGGTATACACTTGAGGTTAAATCTAATAGGTGTCCAAAAATAGATACTGAGCTTCTCTCAAATATAAGGGCTTCTTTCTTGATGGAGTGAAGGCTGTTCTTCACACCTACACTGGGATGGAAGTAAGGAGGCAAACGAGCAGGGAAGATTCTCAGTGGAGCAAAATAGATGCAGCTTTACTGTATAGCTTTTCCTGTAGTCAAAACCCAGCAGTTCAAGGCTTATGCAGCAATGAGTAGTCTATTGCTTGGAGATCATCAGAAGCTAGCATTACAGCATTATAAGGAATAACATTTAGTTGAGGGGATGCACAACAGTCATACCGTTAATCTGTTTAAGAACAGAGCAACCGAGTAGCTATTCTGTACTATTTCATGTAATAGATTGCCCACAATAAAAGTGTTTTTTAACACCAACTATTGTGACGATTGCTTTTCTGGAGTTTGATGTATGAGGCATAAGACTACTGCTAAAAGCTATTTTAATTAAGGGAAATGAAAATTTTACTACTGTTAAATGCAATTTTTTATTAACTTATAGAACTAGTGCTCATTAAGAAATTCAGTCAGGTCTTCCACTTTAGTAAAAGTGCCAATGTGCCTTGCTGATGTGAGAACTGATAATCTTCTCTTCTTTGTTGCAGTTTTGCAAATTCTAGACACATTTATCATTTCATCAAAACATCTGTTTTTAAAAACAAGTTACAAAGGACTGCAGAGCTACTAATTCAGTTGCATTGCAATGAGAGAAAGGAAAACAAAACTGAGGTCTACAGTCGAAACTATTTCATGATTTCAACACTCTTTCCCTTTTCATTCATTATTCAGTGGGTTGGAAAAGCACTTCTCCAAAACAGATGCTGATGTTTTCACTTTTGGTGAAGAAATTCCTCCAAAAGAAATCTGTAAAAGCTATAGGATACTGAAGTTGACAAGAAAGTTGAGGTATAAAGCAATGAATAATGGCACTTCTTCGGAAGAAAAGCGAAGCAAACTTAAATACTTGACTTGATCAGTGCAGTGTGATAATTTGCCACTAAAGAACAAGCTGAATGAGGTCTTTATTCCCCTGAATGGAACTACTCATAGCTGTCATGGTCAGAAGGAAGAAAACCAGAATATGTTCTATTAACAGGTTTTTCTTTCCTGTTTGTAACCCAGTTAAAGGAGACAAATCTTTCTAATCCAGTTTGGGCTAATCTTAATGAGCTTCATTTTAATTTAAAGGCAACCCAAGTTTTGTTCACTGTGATTGCAAATACAAAGCTGAGTGTGGAGGAAGGCCACAATTTTAGAGGATAATAGGTTAATTACATGTTTTTCTGACTGAAATTCCTATTTTAAAAGCATATTTCTTTATCGTGTGAGAGTACTATCTATCCTGCCCAAATTTCTTTTTTCTTTCTACACAAGAGTAGAAAAGGCAAAAGTGACCGGGGTCTAATACCTCACTTGATCTCTTAATAAAAAATGGATGTGGTCAAACTTACACCTCTTCTGACAAAAATATGACAAAAGCTCTTGATGGGGAAAGAGTAAGTTAAAAAGCAGGAAGACCCAGGGGAAAAGTATGAGTTTATGGGGCTCCAGTGACATGCACACTTGTAAGAAATGTTATGGAACATGTTCACTTGTTAATTGTGTGAAACAGGGCTGGCACCGTGTTTTCAGGTCACAGATCAGAAAACTATAACCACCTTAGACAACCAAGAAAAGTCTTGGAAGAAAAAAAGAATTTGGTGAAGGATGTTGTAATGACTGTGTGTTATATCCAGGACAGTGAAGGAATGAATGCAGTATGATGTATAATTCAGAGTAATAGTCAACATTACAGAAAGTGAATGATAAATTGGAACTGCACAGTATGGAGCAGAGAACAGTAGCCAAGACTGAATATTGTGAAGGCATCAAATATTGCATAAGATAATTACCTGAACAGTTTTCAGGTGAATAGAATGTACTGTTCAACTTATTGGGAAGTCAGACTGGCAGTTAGGCTTTTCTTTTTATTTGAACAATATTAGGCTGAGCTAGCTCCTCACCATTTTACTGAGTAGTGGCTATTGCAAGTCACAGATTAGAGCTCGGAAAAGAAAAACACAAATACTAGGATTTTTTTTTTTTTTTAAAAAAAAGAGCAAAGTCATTTTGCTTATTAAGAAAGAGTCACACTCGGTGCAATGTAAGAGCAAAATCAATATGCTGTGACTCAGGTGTAAAGGCAAAATAAGGGATGATTTGAAGGTGAACTCACTACAATGAGCACTTTATTTTGAACACAGTAAGTAGTCTGGTGGTTTCAGCAGCAAAGATGAGAAGTTTATAAAATAGAATAAAGCCCTCAAAAGCCAGAGCTTTTTGTTGGGTCACAACACAAAGTTTTTTGAATGACAAATGTCAGCCATATAATCAGATCCTGAAATCCACTGTTGTGAATTTCAGTACTCTGCCCCATCTCAGACTTGTGTCCTCTTTCAGGAAGAACTGGACTATTAATATTTCTTTCCTGGTTTAATTAATCATACAAAGAGCAATTGTGGTCTCGACTGTCCACTTCACAGGAATCCATGCAAAAGAAGGTATGTAACCTGCCTTCTCATGATTAACAAAGTGATATTCTGTTAGATTTTTTTGTTGAGTTTTTGGGGGTTTTTTAACCCCAAAATGCAAACCCAACAACCGCATTATGCACAGTTGAGGGAATTTTACTTTAGATTGATTTTAATCTGGTCCCTGGGACTTAAATCCTATTAACACCTGGTGCTCCACCAAGTGAAGGAAAGCACAGTAAGCGGAGAAAGTAAGGTCATATATCTATAGGGGGTTTTATGATTGAAGTGCTTAAAATAATAAAGATCTTGAGACAAAGTAGACCAAGTAATGAAGTAAAGATCTTGAGATCTTGAGCTACTCAAAATCATTGCGTTCCATGCTTACTCTTTTTTTTTTAAATACTATCTATCTTCTGTTCATTCCTTTAGGAAGCTCTCAGGTCTGAACAATCTGGATTTAAAGGTAACATTCTAGATTATGACAACAGTTTTATATGTATTTCAAATTATTTCAGCACAGACGAACTGTAACTGCTTGGTCTTGCGTTTGAATGTCTTTATTAATGAGAATAATATTATTATTCTTTGAATTAAGTGTAGCATACAGGGGCCCTACCCACAGATCTGGAAATGAGTTGTGCTAGTCACTGCAACAACCAGAAAGAAAAATATGTCTCTAGTTGCATACCAAATGCAAGTTAGTTATTGCTGCATGCAGAATTTGAAGATGATAAATACCTTAATTCCCATAATGGGTATCCTCTGTACACCCACAGTCTTACCTTTGTTAAATTTGTTGTGGGGACAGTAACAGCCTTGCAAAATGAGACTAAAAGGAAAATGACAAAAGCTATGTCTGGGGTTTGGGTTTGTTTTGTGTTTTTTTTCTGAGATAAAATCTTCTCAAGTGTGTTTGTTCAGCCAAGTGGAAGCCATAAAGAGGCAATGAGCAGCATATGAGCAAAAGGCACTTATTTCTTCCTGAAAAAGACTGCAGGGAAAACCCTGAAATGGCCTTGTATCTGTTTTTGTAGGTAGGACCTCTAGACTGTGAAGAACAGCACAAGACAAAGAGCAAATATGTTTGTCCCTAACTCCAGTAAATAGCTGAACAAGCTGAGATCAGAAGCTAATCAGTGGTGGCGCTTGATGTAGCAGTAGCTCATGTGAAATGACGAGTTGGAGGAAAGGCCATAAAGGCACGTGACAGGCAGGTTATCTGTAAAGTGACAGAAGTGGGTAAAAAATGAAAAGTAAAGGAAAGGGTACAAAGAGAGAAGAAGAGAAATGCTGCTTGCAGAAGCCTTTCAGATGGCTGTCAGTAAGGCAAGTCTGTACTTGCAAAATCTGCAGAAAGATGTTGTAAATAAAGGATAGAAGCTGGACTAAACTGTGCAGATTAAACATGGCACTACATGATTATAGAGCTGAGAGGTCCAAGCCCAGTTGCTATCCAGGTAAAGGTCCTCAGTGAGGAGAATACAAGAACAGTTCTCCTGGGTCCACTTAGCTCATGGTCCTGTCTCCAAGAAAGACAAATTGCAGATTATGCTGGAAGAAAAGCAATATATTAACAGAAAAAGCAAGGATGGCAACACTGACCACAGAAATAACTTGGGGAGATGGGATAGGGAGGGCAGATTAAGAAAGCACAGCTAAGCCAGACTCCTGCTGGATGCCTTTTGCCACCTTCAGTTTGTCACAAGACTGCAGCTTGAATAAAAAGTCAATAGCTCTTTCTCTCTTACCCCTTTACCAGATCTTTGAAGAGGAAACTGCTATTCTGCAGTTCCCTTAAGAATTGCCTAACAAAATCAAGAAATGCTAAACTTAGCAAAGATAATGTGTCTGAAAGGTAATGGAAGGGGCTAGGAGGAAATAAATAAACAAACCCAAGAACAAGAAGCCAGAGTTTTTCACACACACTGTAAAGAAAGACAGAGAAACATATTTCCTATCATTGTAGGTCATTCTTCATTGCTTCATCTTGATATGAATAGATCCCTCAGTAGTTAACTTAGTCAAGGGAGGATTCAGATCAATCCTCCCCACGCCAGCCATGCCTTCTTCTAAATCAATAATGGCTGATGAATACCTCTGCCAAGCTCACAACACAGACACAATGGAAATCCTGCTCTTTTAGAAAGTGCCTTTGCAAGCCCTTTGGATAAGAAGTGCTTTACTGCTCCTCTGCTAAATCTCAGCAATGAAGCTGAATTCCTGATGATGCTGCCATTCTGCAGAAGCAGCACTGCGCTTGTAACCTGCACCTTTCTTTGAGGATTTAGCAAGAGCTGTTTGAATTCATTTGGAAGCGAATTCTAACACAAGTTCTGTATAGCTTTCATCTTTAATAAAGTCAGGGTTTTTTTGAGGTAGACTCTGTTTTCACAGTACATGGAACTCTGTTTTTCAAAATATCTGTCTCTGATAATTGGAGATTTCATTTATTTTTTTGAAGTTTAGGATACTGTAAGCAATGCAAGTTAGCTGACATAAAATTGAGTTAAGGGGTTCCTCTGCAAAAACCTAGGAAAAAATGAAAAGTTGGAAAGATCAGCTGGAGCTTGCAGTTCACATTCATAAATCAAATCAATTCATTGCATTGAAGCACTAAAAGGAGAATCACTTTGTTCACTTGAAAGGGTGCACCTTTTTGGGAATTCAGTCCTTTTGATGTATATATTCCCAATAAAAACGATGATGTGTGATAATAATCTACAGCAGCATTAACTATAATAAAAGATATTTCACAGGATGCTTTTTCAAAAATTTGCTATAGTTAATGATAAATATCTCCTTTCGACAGTACATGAATCTACAATGTTAAAATAAAACTGAAGTTACATGTGTACCACTCTAGACTATGCTAACAGACTTGAAAGTTGTAAGTACAGATTTATGGCTGGAAGGATGCATTCTCCTTCAAGCTGTTTGTGCAACCTACTTATCAGAAGAAAGAGATTTCCTGGAGATTTCCTTTAATTAGCTGGAACAAGCCATTAGTAAAACAAGCAACTAAAACCATAAGTATATAAGCTATTAGGCTTCTAGCATAATTTATAAAAAATAATTAAAGGTATATCCAAAAATTCAATCAGAGAGCAGCCAGGTTCACTAATAACCAGTTCTGTGTGGACAACAATAAGAGTCTAGAAAGGGAAAAGTTAGTAGTCTGACAGTAAAGATAATGAGAGGAAAACATGAGCCATGTTAATGCAGTTTGTGTCTCTCCCTTTTTAAGCTTCTGAAAGACTCCACTTAATCCTGTGGCAATTAGGAGCAATCATCACTGCCAATGATGTATTTGTGCTAAAAGTCATCAATCTAAGACAATCCCATTTCCAAAAATTCAGAATCAGATTAACGTTAAAGTTTGAAATGTAGCCGTTCAATTTTGTTTACTGGAATAGTCACTGCCCAATGTGATCTGAGTATGAACTGAGATCTGAAATTCGAGGGAATTACATGAAGCAATAGATGTGTTTCTTCTATTAACCGTAATGAGAATCGCATGACTCATTCCTCTCGCACCAGGCTACAGCATACCCTGCAGTTCTGTACAATGTATATTGACTTGACTTGAATGAAGCTTTGTGTAATAAGATTTAAATTATAATGAGTCATTATGTCAACCTTTTTTGTTGGTATTTTACATAGTAAGTCTATTGCATAGTGTGCAGTATGTTACTGCAGAAAACCCTTGCAAGTATGGTAAGTTGGCAGTAGGTAGGTGTAAAAAAATCTCAGCATGACCATAGTTTCAAAAGGATGATTTTTTGTGTCTGTGTGCTTATTACAGCCATTATCATCAGTCCAAGATACACTCCTGAATCTATCACATGTAGATATATGATGTCCTTATTTGCTTTTAGTGGGTAGAGACAATCTGTTTATATGGGCTTGAGGTGAACATTGTCAAAGTAATATTTTTCAAGCCTGTTTAAACATTCAGACATGTACACATGCACGCACACAGAGAGCTGTTTTCTAATAATCCTTTTATCAGCCTGAAGCTGAAATAACTTTCTTTCTTGTAAGAAACTGTTATTGAGAGTTTCTTATTAGTAACTAGATGCTGACATTGATTTCAGTAAAAAATAAGCAGAGTCCCAAAGAGCTTTTGATTTATTTTTTGTAATTGCACAACATGTAGAGCATAAACACAGCCTGCTTTGCTCAGAACTGTACCTCTTTAATTGCTTGAATTAAAAGGGTTTCTGGATCAGCATTTTCTCTCATTTTTCAATATATACTGGTGGCATGTTATCAAGTTATCTCTGAAACCTCTAAAGCTCACTGGGGCTGAAAGTGATGTGGAAAAATTATTTGTGTTCATTGTGAAGAGTATTCAAAACACACTAAAAAACCCCTTTGGTAATGGCTGTTTTGTTCAAATTCAATGGTAGATAAAGTATCTTTTCTTCTTATAATGAACAACTATACAGGACTTAAAGAATTAACTATGTCTTGAGGTAGTATTTTGTGTCCAGTGACTTTAGCAGGCAAACCTTGTTAATCTATGCCAAAAAGTAAAAAGGTTCTAAGCCTTGGCTGTAAGGTTTCGGTGTCAGCTTTTTCAAGACAGGCTAACAAAACTCTTCATGGAACAAACACGCAGGCTCACAAATACCTTTCTCTATATGATTCTGCATTAATCTACAAAGCACTATTCTCCAACAGTTTCTAAATTCTGGTGTTTCCTATTTAAATATCTACAGCAACTATGAGCATGCTTCTCCTGCTCTGCTCACTTCTTGTCTGACAATTTAGTATCAACAATTAAATGATTTAATACTAAAAGGGAGCAGAATGGGGAAATGGGAGAAGGACCAGAAGATTGACAAAGAAATGGGAATGATAACTGAAGCTTAAAGCTTCTTGCAGTCCATCATAGTAGCTCATATTACACTTACACTTGCACTCTTGCTTAACTAAGTAAGTCTTTACAAGGTAGACACCAAAGGCTGTAATTGAAAGCTACAGAACAGGCAAATATTAGCATCTAATAGCTAGTGTCCTTCCCCACCTTTCTCTCCTGTGAAATGGTGTCAGTGAACAAAAGATCACAGAGCTGGCTTTTTATTTCCCCAACTCATCCTTAGACGTAGCTTTTCTCACCCTCCCAGGAACTGTTTTGTATTTTAGGATTGGTTGGATAGTTTTTTTTGCTGGCAGCCCCTTCTTGCTCTTGTTAGTACATGAAAGTCTAATTGTGCTGAGCAGCTCTGTCTTGGCAAGCAGCTTACAAATTATACATGAAATGGGACAGCAATCATGGAAAAGCCTAGCACTAGACATCATTAATTCTACTATTGTTAGGTAAAACTTTCTTAGGTGAATGATATGCTCTGCTTCTTACCTGAAAAGATTCTATTTTTTCCCTAAGCTTTCTGCATTGTGATATCAAGTAAGGTATATAAAAAATACTTGCAACTAATTAGAAATCAGTGAGGAAAATCAGTGTGAGATTTAGAGATTAACATAGTAGAAAACCAAACAATGAATTTATGCTCAAATCTAGTGACTTAATATCCAATTTGTTACCTCTTGATTATTTTTTTTATCAATCAATCAGTATCATAATTCAGGAGCAGGCAGGGAATATGTTTTACTTCCCTTGTAGAATTAGCCTAAAGAACTGAACCAAAATATAGGATTGCAGACTTGCCACTTTTTTTTTTCCCTGAGAGGATCATAAATTATTCAAAGTTTCTTCATTTTCAGAATGCCCAGATGAATGCACTAAAATATTCAGAGACTAAAACTAAAAGACTTTACAGGTGACTCAGTAATTCTTGCCAACAGCTGAAATAAAAATCGTGCTTTTTTTATATACATTTTAAGTATGAGGATTTAATTTGTCTGTCTTAATTTTCCTCTTTATCAACAAATCACTTAAGATAATCACTATTAAATGAAAGGATATAAAGATAACTGAAATGCAAATGTATGTTAGCGGTCCATTTTTTTTTCCTTGAAAATACTTTTTCTCTTTTTCCACTCAGTTCTCTATACTTGAAAAGCAATATTACTTTATGTCTGGTAATTAAGTCTGGCACTCATGTTTTTTTCTATTGCTACTTTTCTTGATGCTTATTTAAGAACTTTGCAAAGTTGAATACACAAGGTTCCTTTTCAACACTTGTATTGATTTTTCTTTTGTCTTTAACAAACAGACAGCAACCTGTACACACCATGGAAAAAATAACAAGCAGCCAGTGCTCAAACAGCAAAATCAACATTTTTATTCTTTTTCAGATGATCACTATGAGCAAGCCAAGACCCAGCTGTACCCCAACAGAAAAGGAGAGTCCTTTATTTCTCAAGTATCAATGATATGGTAAAAAATTAAAGACGTGTGGCTTCTTCCCCCTCTTGAACCTAAATATGAAGAAATAAATTCAAATGGAACCTTATCAGCTTTTTTATTCTCCTTCCCAGGCTTTCTCAGCTTGCCTGAGTTACTTGAATTCAAGCACCTGCCCAGAAATGGGCTGCAAATATGTTAATTCAGCAGATCATGGAAACTTAATCTTGATTATGAATTAACATTGTTACTATAGTGCAGATAGTCAAGATACAGATACACTTCTCAATCCTCTGTGCATAACCTGGTGGGAATACAAAAGAGTGTATCACAGCATTTTGTGTACATGCTTCTAAAAGTTCAGCCATGTGTCACACCTTTCTGTGTGAAATTGTGTAAAATGGGTCTGAAGGTACCGATGTGTTTGGATGGAGAGGAAGTCATCAGAAAATAGCTGAAGAAAGGGTAAGCCTGTGTGGAGATATAATGTTTAAAAGCCTTCCAAGGTCTGGTAAGCTCTGGAGACTGAACCTGCAAAAATGAATAAAATACCAAAAGTCTGCTGAATTTGTCCAAAGCCATGAGTACACGGTAGCATTAACAACTGGTCGTGACACTCAGACCACATCGAAGAAGGTGGTGGCTGCCATATTTAAAGACGCCGATATTATACAGATGCCCTTGCATGTCTTCCACACCTACCTTGAAGCTGCTGTGTCACTGTGGCTCTCCATGTGGCTGGCCTCCCAGCTTTGCTCCATCCACATAGCCATGACTCACCACTGAATGAACTGTTTGGGGAATATGTGGATGTATAGTAATTAATAATGAAACCTGGCTTCTATTAATAATACCAACTTAATTCATTAAAGGTTTTGATCTATGTTTCCACCAGCTCAGTCCCCTACCAGGGAAAGGGAATTTATAATACTTGACCATTTTTTCTAGTTGGGAAAGATGAGGCAAGAACCACTCTGTGCAAGGTCTGCTATGTGGTTGCAGAGGAAACCCCTCTCATGGAAGTAACTTCATTTCCTGACCATATCCATCCATTATTGTCTACCAGCGACAAATGCCTTACTATTTGTTTTTAGTAAGATCTTTATGAGCCTTCAGTTCATGTTAAAAGGGTCATATTCTTTGGTGTTTTGACAATGCAAAGGACTCTGATTTGTTGGAGTTTTTTCTTATCTTTTTAAACCTTAACTGGAATCAGAAGGCTGTATCATCAGTAGATAGAATGCATTATCATTAACTTCATAAAGCAATTTCTCTTGCACAATTTTGCTAGTGCAGGCATTCTAGCTTTTAGTTTAATTGAATTTGTTGATAAATCTGTCATGACATGCTTTCTATATATGATCTTTGTACAAAAAATATTTCTACAGAATAAAATTCACTCCATGAATAGGATTAGAACAAGGCTTGTACATTGTTTAATCACATATTGAATCGGTTTCTAATAAGCAGCAGGAATGATTAAATTGGCCCTTTGTTCATTTGACTGTCCCATTAACATTTGCAGAATAGGGGATGAGAAAAAACATGTTGAAGCCACATATTTTAGCAAACGTTTTCATTAAATATTACCAACTTTTTTCATGATTTAAAAAGAATATTCTCATTTAATCAATAAATGCAGTAAACAAATACATTATTGCCTTTTGTATTAGAATTTCAGTTTCTACGCTTGCTTCCACGGCCAAGAAAGAGCATGACTTTATGTCGCCAATGTGCTGTGTTTCATCAGGTTGTGTCTTAGTATATACATGTTACTTTAGATCTAAGGAAATGTGACAGAAGGTAACAGACTATACTGTGGTGCTGCAACCTCAGCCTGTGCACCAAAAAGATTAGAAATTGCAGCGCTGTAAGCACGTTGACTGGAAAGCAGAGAACCAACATAGTAACATCTAATTTTCTGACAGGAAGTCAAATAATTGGAGCGCACACACTCCTTCATTGCGAAAGCACCCTGTTACTACCATGAGAATAATAATGGTTTGCTTTTCCCTTTGGTTTGGCAGCAAGTGATTATCACCTTCCACAGAACTGAAGCAGACAGTGGGTTGTATATACAGTGAAAAGGAAATAGTGACTAGGGGCTGCTGGATTTAGCACATTTTATTACTGCATGCAGCGTTATGGATTTAAAAAGTGGAATCAATTTTCCCTTTCTGAATTCTGATTGCAGTAATTTTTTTTTTTTTTACTTTATCTTATTTATTTATATTTTTTCATGAGAATGCTATTGGCTTCTTTTGGCATATTTCTTGATAACAACAAGACTGCCTTGGTTATTACAGTGCTATGTTTCATATCTCTTTGACCACAATATAAGATGTTCCCTTTACTTAAAGCTTTCTTGATGTTATCGGACTGAGAAAATTTACTTCAGTAGCCCTAAAAGCCATTCCAGGAATAAGACTTGATCCTGCACTCAATTATGTGTCCACATTCCATCAAACATCTGTAAAGAGGTTAAACAAAATGTAAGGACACCCACTCCTTAGATTAGCCAGGAAATGGTATCTGGGAATTGACTTTTTTCTTTCCCCCTAATACAAGAAATAATAATGCCAGCAAGTGTCTGGGTGCATCAAAACCAGGCTTACCTTCATGATTGCCAAATTGCCTTACAAAATCAATTAGCAGTCATTTTGATTTCACTATATTTCACAAAAAATGCAGAGGAGGACTCATCCCAGAAGAGGATGTGATACTGGTGTGGTCATGCAGAACAGCGTTGTCTTTCAAAGTTACTAAAGACAGACAGTGAGAGAAGGGAATTAAAATCAGGTCATCTTAATTCAAAGCCCTATTTTATTTGCATTACCATTTCACTTTTGGCAATCATCAGCCTTATTCAACCATCATACTTACTTCATCTGTCTCACTTGATAATTATGTCTTTGTGAAAAAGCAGTTTACTTTTGGATGTTTTTAACTAGCCAGCTTCTCAAACTTTTCAAGTGCACTTTCTTTAATGTAATATCCATTTGATATTGATTAATTTGGAGAAATACATGACGAGTTACCATACCTTCTTGTGTTACCAAATGAAGACATAAACGTTAAAAAAACAAAAAATGAAAGATGGGACATCCAGTTACGAATTTGGTGACTGTGGCTACTTCGTGTATTTATGATGATTTCTAAGAAAAGTGTAGCATAGACTAAACTTAAAACAGAAGATCATCATTTGACAGTCACAGTTCAGCCAGGTATGCCCATTTGCACCTACAAGCACGCTAATGCATGACAGCACAAGAGGCAGAGAGAGAGAGCATAAGTGCCTAAGTGGAAATAGAGTGAATAACCTCAAGGATTAAAGTGCATCAAGATCTTTATAGCAAGTGACACAGGCCTGCTGTCAGTTACAGGAAAAAGTACCTCTGTTTCTTCCATGAAGTAGCGCTGTCTGTGAGGTTTCAAGGACAAAATGAAAAGGGTTTGCTGGGATTTCTTTCCATCTAGTTTTTAATATACTGGGATGAAGAAAATCCAGGTTGCAGGGATTTTTGACCAGCAAGCATCTTGCTGTAATCATCTGGTGCATGATAAACTCCAACACTCCAGTCCTTGTTTGGGGTACATATTAATAGGTGATAGACCTGAAATAAAGGCACATGTTAGGAAAGGAGTTCACAAGTTTGCTGGTTTAGCATAGCTTTGGGGAAAGCAAAAAAAAAAAAGGAAACAGGAAGATCAAAGCAATATGAACAAATCGTTAGCTAGTACAAGGAAAAGCAATATAAGAGAAGAATTTAAAAAAGACTGATATTAACCAGCTCTTGATGCTTCCTTCACCAGCAGAGGAATTTGTGTAGTTGTGCATAAATATTACCAAGGAAACAACATAATAATGCCTTTTCTTCCTAGTAGAAGGAAGCTGTGGTATGCTTTGCACCATCCTTGCAAAACCACGCAACTCTTTCTGGACATAAAGAGTAAAACTGTAATATCTGCATTCCAGGGTGCTTCAAAAATTATTGTCTTCTTATAGTAATATTTTACCTTCTGCCATAGAAAAGTCAACTCTGACTTTGGGATAAGAAGCAAATCTTTATCTAAAATCTGGGCTCCTATTTAAGTGCAATATGACCTCTTTGGAATAGATAACTTCTTTAAATTAGATATCTCAAGAAATGTCTTTTATAATAATAAAAATGATCTTTTACCATCTTAACCTCTACATTAATGCTGAGCTTATTCTAATCTACCTTTACCTCAAGTGTTAAAAGGATAAAAAATGACTCAAAAACTAAAGTGAGTTTTTGAGGTGCTGCAGTCCTTCCCCTGACCCCTGCTATCTCCCCAGCCACGGATACCAGTGTCCCCTAGGTCTGCTTGCTTCTGAGACAGAAAAGCAAAACACAAGCTTTTTCCTACAAATCTAGCCTTCCATTTAATGCAAAAAGGCAAACAGCTAAATTCATGGACTATTCCAACACAAACCCATCCTTTATTGCTATTTACAAACTAAAAGTGAATATGGTTTAGGTTCTGGATGTTTCACTTACTTACCTAAACATGAGACAAACCTTCAAATTTCAGGTGTGTTACACTGCTTAAGCTACCTTTTGGGACTGCTAGCCAAGGTTTTACTTGTAAGAAGACACAAGTCAGAAACTTTATTTTGATGGAAGAAGTGGTTTCTTATCCAGCGTGCTGAAATCCAGGAGAGAACAGCACATGACCTTATGTCAGGTGTTGGCTCAGCCTCTTCTCATTTATATGCCTATATTTACCAATCTTGACCAGTCTGCATGCTAGACACCTACATAAATCCAGAGTCTAGAACTCCAAATTTGCAAGCAACCCCAATTTAAGCAGGCTGATGCAGAGCCAGGCTTTGTGCCCGCAGCCTCAGCACATAGCAGGACAAAGTCATAATTCTCAGTGACTATGAGAAAGCTGAACGCTTGTGTCATAGACTCAATTTCTTGTTCATTTGGGTTGTGTACAGCAGAGTACACTGCTGTCAAATGAAAAGCAGCCTTATGTTTCTCAGTAGTGTTGGCAAGTAGAATGGGAGAGAATTGAAATATGTTGTCTTCCTGAATGTTGAGGAAATGCCTAAGGCGCTGCTGAAGCGTAGCAGGAGGCTGGGTGGGGAAATTCTGGTTGACTTCTTGTCTGATGACAGGAGGTTCTTGGGGGGAGTTGCCTTCTATATTTGGCTTCCTGTGAAAAAAATTTGGTTGAGGATGCAGCTATACATTCCTGTGGGCTTAGGAAGGGCCAGAGGGAAAAGCGTGTGTCCAAAGATGGCTCTTTATCACTTCAAGATATAATTTAACTGTAACGCCACTGTTGATCTTAAATTTAGTGCAGCTATTGCAATTCAGTTATTGTAAGTACAAAGAGCTTTATCCGGAAGGATAACTTTGGATACCTTTATCCAAAAGGGCAGAAGAAATTCCATGTAATGCAAAGACAATATGAGATCAGATTATGAGTTTATAGCAAATTAATTATCTGCCTGTGATCTTGTCTAACCCGAATTTAAACCATATTCCACTGAAACACTTCTTAACAAATAACCTTTTGAATACTGTCCAAAAAACGCTTTTTATCATTTTTAATTTTTGTAAAAGAAGTTCTCTGTGGCTTGCCCTTCCCTCACACAGATCACAATGAAAACAAGCAAACAAAATACATAGATCGTGCCTGACTCAAAACTTCCTCTGTGCATCCAGCACAGTGGTACATCAGGGGAAATGGGAGCCTAAGAAAAAATATTCACCATTTAGCATGTGAAGGTCTGCCTGGTTGTTGCTTGGCATGTGATCTCCTTCCTCCCCTTCTTTCACAGTCTTGGGCTATAGTAAGTCTTAATCACATCTTGTACACAAATATAACTGCAAGAAATAGGGTATATTTGTTCCCATGATACAAAATCATTTCAGCTGCATGACATGGAAACCCGGAATCTCTCAGAAGGCTGCCCTAGCTCTACCACTTAGTCATGGAAACTTAAAATGCAGAATCAGGCTTTTAGATTATTTTTCAGTTACACTGCACTGCAACTGAAGTCTCCTCTGTGAGAAGTCTAAACATTGCAAGGACTCTGGCATCTTTATAACATATGTGTCCATCCACAGGAGCTTGTTTTGCCTTTCTTCGGTGGCTGTACAATGGCTTGGTTTCATTTTTGATAAAGTATAAGAAATTATCCAGGCCTCAAGACAAAAATGTTCAAAGCTGAGGTTTTGATCATTTAAACATCAATACCACTGCCTGCACACAGACTGTTCAGAATTCTTTCACAGGATGGACAGAAAGTAAAAAAAAGTATTTTTCATGTTACTGCTGTCAATTAAGCCTCTGGCCCCCCAAGGCAAGCTCATGCCTTTGGACTTGTCCTCTCCCATACAAATTTGGTCACTCTTAATCTCAAACAGAAACCAAGAATGTCTCCCATGTGTCGATCTCAGTGATGTGGTTACACAAATTATGGTTAACATTCTTAATGTAAGATCATAGGCTACACTGGAGAAAACAAAAATTCATGGCAGAGAAATACGTGATTTTTTTTCTCCTAGATATAAGGTCCACTTGTCTTGGTTGCTTGTTCCAGCCTTTAAACCAGGGTAAACGTTTTGCCTAGGACAAAGTTATTAACTCACTCCATTTACTGTCTGGGTAGGCAACAATCAGGTCTGGGAATGTGCAAGGCCAATCCTAATCATACTTTTTCCAGAACTCCTTCATTAAGTGCAGCATCTCTGCACGTAATGAAAAAATCCAAGAGCTTCAGCAAGTATGATAGATAATAGTTTTAAAGAGATTGCCTTCCTTGTTCCTTGATTTCACTTAGCAAAGACAGAGAAATAAATAGGAACAGAAACATTCCACCTAGCATTTCTTTTTCTCATGTAAGTGATTCCAATTTCTCAGTTTCTAAAGTAAGGAGATACAAAGTGGAGCAAGCTCTGCAGATTTATTATCTAATGTTTCATGCTTGTCCACAGAATGCCACTGTACATCCATTCTTGTTTCCTCCATTAATTTAATGATGTCCATGACACCCTTCAGGGCACCAGGTAGCAGAAGCCTAGTGAAAACTCTCCTGAACAATTTCACTCACTTATTGTCTCCTGACACATTCAGTCTTATAGCACGATTGGAGCTCATGCTGGTCTTTAAAGTTAATAAACGAGTAGTCTCTGGCATTTTAAAATTTATATATATATAGATATATTTAGTATCTTAAATATATGTATGTATGCGTATATATTTTATACAAATACTGTAATTCTTTTTAAAAAATATTAACACATTAAGTGCCTGATTGTCACTGTAGTACCAGCATTAAATTAAGTGGCAAAAATAGAAACTGGAATCTGGCTAATAGCTTCCAAAGCTGATCTTAATTGGCTTATTAGTTGGAGATCAAGAAAACAATGTCATCAGGCATCAGTTTAAATGAACACTGAATAAGTAAGTTCAAATAACTTTGAGAATCAAAGTTAGACAAATAACACAGTCAATAATGTGTGATCATCAACAAATGACAAATATATGAACAATGGAGCAGTATTATTCTTCTAGCTCTACTTAGCTGCAGAGACTTCCTGTGTATCCATCAGATTAATTGTTTATTCCAGTTATTACATTCATTCAAATGTATAAGAAAGCAAACCATTGATTTACTGCCGTCAAGGAGTACTTAGTGCAGCAATTTAAACAAAGCACGGCTGTCTCCATATATAATTCATGTTTATTATAAATTGTAAAGGAGAAGGAAAATGCTACAAGAGTATGTGCAGGCTCAGCTATGTAAATTTCTGTTGTTTTCTGAATGTAATAAATACAATGTTTACCTGTCAAAATAATCAAACAGAAATTTCCTGCACTGAATAGTTAATTTCCAGAAGGAGAGACAGTGTTATTAAAAGCATTCTCCAAACACTGATTGCTTCATTCTAAATTAAAGCACATCATTTGGTATTTAAAAGCTGTCTGGATTTGCTCTTTTGTTGTTAACATGCTTGACACATATGCCTCACAATTCTTCCAATGGATCTAAAATGTGTCCTGGATTATTTTTGCTGGGATAGCACTGATTTAGAGAATGCACAATGGTGCAATCTTCCCACCCTGCATCAGAACCCTGCTTTTCCCTTACTGAGCTTGTTGTAATTCAAATAGTGTTCCAATATAAAAAGGGCATTCAGATCCTGTCACTCTCACAGACCTGACTGCAAGGCTGAGTTATATTTTGGATTTAGGCTAGTAATATATCAGTGGTTATGTCAAGTCTTCTTTAGAATTTTGAACTTGTGGTGCACTCCATTTCATTAGCTGGTGTTGTTGACTTTCACAACTGTGAGCACCATATTATAGCAAGGAACTCTCTCTCTCCTTCCGGGAATCTGTAAAACCTTCACTGGGTATCCTCCACTCCTTTCCTATCTTAATAAAATATCGAAAATCACTTGGGCTTTGTTACTCAATTGCATATTCACCACGTGACTCTGAATAGGAAAAGTAAAGTTCTAGGTGTATATTTCTAATTAAATTACCCTTCCAATTGCTAACCTGAAATTAGAATCCTACTGTGCAGTGGTACATTATGAAATGTATCTGAAGAAAGCAACACAGGGCAAGGCAATAGCCCCTTTTTTCACTGACTTCAGCAAAGTAGTAGGCCCACAACACCAAGCTACTCAGATCTAGAATATCAGAGTGAATGAGAGTGTGTCTAAGTCCCTTGAAGACATAATAATGATAGTGCTTGTTAAGGTCACCATTTTAATTTCAAACTACAGCTATAAATACATAAATTTGCAACCAAGAAGAACTTGGAATTAGAACAGTGTGGCAGCACATTTACAGATGCTGCTGTACAGATGTCTGTATTATAAATAAGAAACAACAAACGACTCCTGAAATAAATAACTTCAACTGCCTAAAATGCAGAAACCCATTTAAACCATAGAGAACCAGAAATCCTAAATATTTTGAGTAAAGGAAGTGACCATCATCATCCAACCACCAGTGTAGGTAGGCTGCACACTTTCAGAGACATAGTTGCTGTGGTAATTCTTGTCTGTTTCTTTGCCTGCAAGGTCTTCAAAAAATAATAAATCTGATCTTGAAATAAATAAGGTTTGAACTTCTCTTATACTTTATTATAATTCTTAGCAGATTAGACTTGGTAAGACTCTTAGCATTTTAAATCTTAAAATACAGTCTTTAAATAAGCTTGTCTTTGCTGACCTGTCACCTTTAAGTTATTTGCCGAGAACTTTGATTAAGTAGCATTAAGTAAGTCTTTTCCTTAAATGATTTGAAAAATGTAACTTTAAATAGGTCATTTTTTTAAAACACTGTCTGAGCTACTTTCCTCAAGTCTCTCCCCTACGGATTGTCTTAATAGGTAAAGCACTGTCTGCATTTGCTAGAGGTTGCAGCCTTTACTGGCAACAAAATCAGGGTGTTCAGTTAGACAGATTCCTACAGAGACCTCAGAGCTTTCATGCGGGACCTCTGCCTCTTGGAAATGATATCATACCTTACACGGAGAGCACCTTCCTCTCTCCCACTCCTATAATCACTGAAAACCTTTGAGTTCTGCAGAACACACTCAAAACTCTCTGATATCTTATTTAATTGGCAGATGAGGTAGCCCTCCTCAGGTATGGATTGTGCTGAGAGATTTTATCATTCTTACTGGTAAGGACTTCCTGTTTTATCAAAATACATTTACAATTTGCTCTCAGAAAATATTTCTTTTTCTGCATGAATGACCTGAAGCTCCGTTTCTGTGTTTTCCCTTCATGGTTGGTCTGAATAGCTAGTTGTAGTCTAATAATTACTCAATAATGGTTTTAAATGGCTTATGTTTCCAGAGCTCTTTGACAATCTACAAACACAAAGTGTCATATTTACACCCACTATGTGAACTTAAATAAGTCTGCAAAACTGGCCTGGTCAGCTTGTGAAGCACATCTCTTTCGAATGTTGGTTTCTGCCATGCCAGAAAAAGCTTAGGAGCAAAGTACCATCTTGCTGTTCTCACATTCTCATCTACGACAGAAGCATTCAAGAAGAAATTTCTCACATTATTTTTATTTATTTATTTTTTTAATTGCAGAGAAAGCCTGGGCTGAGGACTTGAGCTGTTATTTTCAAGTCATTTTCAACAGTCAGTTGCTACTGACAGACTTCAGTCACTACTAAGGAGAGCAAATACTTATTCATATTCTGAAAGTAATATCTAAAATCAGGCCCCTGCTCTGCCAAGATGTGACCTAGAACTGAAAGGCGTTTGTGGTACTGGTAACTCTCTTAGTTCCAGGATCTCTTGAGAACAGCCTGTTAGCAAGGCAAGACTGACTGATACACTATTTCATTAACAAATACATTTCTCTTACCTTTGAGAACTGCGTATGCAGCTAAAATTTGCCATTTCAGTTTATGTGGCTGGTATATCACACTTCATTCTGTTGGATCATGCACTGGTGTCGTGGTTTAAGGCCTGCCACGCAGCCCACTCACTGCCCTCCTCCTTCTCCCTCGGCTCCTGGAGGGATGGGGAAGAGAATCGAAAGAATACAACTGCCACAGGTTGAGATAAGCACAGTCTATTGACTAAGGTATAACACAAATCACTACTGCTACCACCAATAATAATAATGATAAAGGAAATAACTAGAAGACAACACAACGGCTCACCACTGACCGATACCCAGCCCCACCCCAGCAGAATCTCCAGCCCTTCCGGGTAACTGCCCGTTACA